>CM052215.1:8954965-9072818 GCA_028454225.1 Lasioglossum leucozonium
CGTCGATGGTCGCCGCAAAAAGTGATCGATTTGGCGTGGAATGACCCGTTTGTCAAATGGGTACGTTTCTAATACGAGATAGTTGCTTGATAAAGATATGGCTATTAGGCGCGGCATTACAAGGAGATGAAAATGGTCTATAGAGCGGTCTTTGGAACTGCTAGGCCCAGGAGGTATGAATACTTAGCGAACCCGTTAAGTGCTGCGTTGCTTCTTCGTGATTGGAACACTTCAATCGCTATATTATTGAGAACCGAGATATACTATGAGCGTTTGCTATAACTTCTAGCTGCGACGCCAGCTGAGAAAATTCAATCGTTCGACTATCCCAGAAAATCGAGTTCCATCAACTCTACGTCACGACTTCGTGCTTAGAACGCTCTAATAATTAAGACAGGGGATGATTCTATGAAAAAGTCCAAAAAAAGGGAATAACATTTTACCGCTTAACGCCTTATTTTCGAGAAAACCGATTTTGAACATCCAGCAAACACACGTTCTATTGATAGGACTCGTTTGTGACACGTCTGATCATGACCGACCTATTCTACTTCCTGCGTATACCAGAGCACACGAACCTGATGGATCTTTAAAGTCGATTTTCTCGAAAACGTGGCGCCAAACGAAAAAATGTTATTCCTTTATCTCGACTTATTTTTACATGTAGTACCACCCCTCCGGCCACACCCTGTATTATAAAACAGATGAAATCTAGCGAAATCACTTTGTCTCCCATTTCTGAGGGACACAGCGCACGATCACTATTTTTATAGAGAACTGATGGAACACAAAAGTTTGCTATAACCATAACTTTTCTGCAGTCTGGCACCTATACTGACCCCGCCAGTATCTAAAAACAGCATTTAACTGCGAGGCTATCCCGGAATGATCGTGTTCCATTCGTCCGTATCGTAAACCGGCACGGGTCCCAAAGCCAGCAAAGAATGTGTTTTTTACGGTGCAACAATCTCGCCGCCGGTAATCACTGTAGGTAGCATAACAGCGCGGCGGTGTAGAAACGTGTCACTGTGTAACGAGCAGCATCGACGCGGAGCAAATTGTTCGGTGGGGTTAGGATGGGTAGGGCGGGGGGTGGAGGGGTGTAGTAGGTCGGCCACAGCGGACGCAACCATGAATGAAAAAGCCGCGAGGCGAACGGAACGAGGGTTGGCCAGAAACGGGCAAGGGTTTAAAATGGGTTAAAGGGTCGGCTGGGTTCTAATCGATTGATTGGCACAATCGTCGCGTCGGTATAGCAAGAATTGAACGAGGACCAATTCGATTGTTTCAGCCGATCGGTATGCACTTGAAGAAGTACGAGTGGGTCGGCTCGCCGGACATCGGCGACTGCTCGTTGTGGGTCAGATCCGCCACCCTGGAGTTCGATGATGGCTTATGGCAGTGCCAGGTCACTGCCAGCGACTTCACCACGCAGGACGCGTTGGCTTCCGAGCCTGCGAGGCTGGTCGTCAGAGGTAAGAGACTCTTCGTTCGAGGTCGCTGTACTTATAAATGAAACGGTTCTTAAAATTTCAATAACTTCGTACAAAAAAATCGTAGAACATTCGTTCCGCGCTCACTTTAAAGGGTGAACTCCCTTACTTTCGCCTCCGATCAAATGTTTTTTTTTTAATCTTCCTTCTCTATTATAAAATCCAGCGAGAATCCGAAATCGCTTTGTGTTCGTTCGGAATTGTTGTATATAAACCACTCTGCAGGCTTTAAAAATTTTTTCCCAGAATTATCTCAATATGATCTGGAAAAAGCAAGTCTCTTCACATTGAGCCCTCAAAAATAGATTTGTCCCCATGGTATTGTCAAGCTTGAAACAAAAAATGTGCCATTAGGATTTTTGTTCGAAAGAGAATCGGTAGATAAGGGTCCGAACAGACCTGGGCATCGCGTAAAAAGTTATCGGAAACTTCCAGCAACCCCCCGCGCCATCATACAAAAGCTCAGCTTGTAAAAATTCTCGCGTTTTCAATTTTGATCGCGCCGGACATTCGCGGACGGAAAAATTGGCACAATCGCGAAAAACCAGGCTCCTAGGTTTCCATCCCGTGTTATTCCCATTGTATCGGGATTAATGGTTCGCCGAATCGACCAACGCGCAGCGAGTACACTATCGTTCGAAAATATTCCGAGTCGAGATCTCTATGGTCCGAAATGAGAACAAAAGTAATTATCTTGTAATTACTCGAATCAAGTTCCGAGTGCGTTAAAGCCGAAATACCGGTCGGATTTTATTCGGGGGTGGGAAAAAAGCCAAGTTCATTGAATTAGCGATCAAATATGTTCTGAACAACGGTTCTACCGCGAAACGGCAACGATCGGCGAAAAATCGGGCGTGATCGAAAATAACATTATTCGTCGCAACAACCTTTTCGCCGGCTGAAAATCTGTTGCGCGGCGGCGATAAAGTTGTTCGTTTATCGATAGAACCATCCACTTTTATTCTTCTGTGTTGTCCGAACGCTGGTCGGTACAATACTCGGCCAACAGTGTGGTATTTTTTTTTCTCTACCATTTTCGATAATCGTCGCACACGATTGTTCTCGATTTTCGTGAACATTTTATTCTTTTGTCAATAATTTAAATGAGACGAAAATAATACAATATCTCCACTGTTTCCCGTTTGATCTGCTTGTTGTGTTTTTCATTTTCATAAATGCTATTATCATAAAAGCTCCGTGAAGCGTTCACCGAATTAACGTTTGCCCATCAAACCAAGAGACACCCTGTACAATAAAAATAACGGTAAAATATTCGGGGATAAACGTTTCAAATAAACAGGTGTTTATTTAGTAGAATACCAGGGTCTGTCATTGGACAAATTCGCTCTGTTATCGGCGTATTTTTCGTGAACGTCCGGTTTCGACCGGCTCGCCGTTCGCGAACCGCGGCCAGATGAAAAATTGAACAGTCGGATCGGCGAAATTAACCAGAGCTAATTTTCTCGTTCCAGTCAGCCCACAGCGACCGCAGATAGAGTACGCGGATCGTCTAATTCTGCCCGGCAGCAACGTGACAGCTCGAGCAGGTGAGATCGCTACGCTCACTTGCAGAGCGCGGTATGGGAATCCTTCGCCTCTAATTAAATGGTTCGTAATCGCTGCACCGTTGGTTCCGTACTACTTAACCGTTTCGCCGGCGACCCCTCCTGTCTCGACCTTTTTCTCCGTTCCCCTTTCGGACCCACACCCCCGGAGAAATTGGGGCCGTCGATCGATACCATCGAATCGAGCAACGCCAATCTTCGCCGTCCCCTCGATACGATTTTCTTTGTCGCTTCAGAACCGACTGAAACGGGACAAAAACATTAACACGCTCCGTGCCCAGCCAATTTTTCGCTACTTACCACGTTCAGAGTTGTTTGCGCTTATTGGCGATGGGTTCAATAACGAGTCAGATTTGTGGCGACGATTTCAGACAGAACCTAATAAATATGAATGTCAATCCTTACTTTTGAATAAAATTCCATGACACCCGGCACAGGAGTTGCGGTGAAAAAAAATGACGGCATAGAATCCAATGAATGATCGGGTCCCCAAAACCAGTATCCATCGAAGCGACGCATCTATGAACAAGTTGGGTGCAATGATAGCAACCGACCACTGTGCGGGTCGCAAATCCAGTGATAGATGGTGAGGGGAACTAGTGACGCTAGTTGTGCACTAGCTGTGCAAGAACCGCGAGCACGCTGCTGTATCTTGCACGGGTTTGCTTGCTTACCGTGTAGTGTCGGTCCACCTCCCACAGCTGATGGAATTAGAGCAGGGGGTTATACCAACCAGCGAAACTCTCTGGTCCTCTCTAGCCATCTCTTTCTCCCCTTCACTGTTTACATAACTTTCGACCGTTTCATTGACGAAACGCTGACCCAGCGGAAGGCTTTCAGCCGGCAGCATCGATACTCGGTTGCGTAGCAAGTTAATCCGCGCCGCGCCGCATCGGTTGCGGAAAAGTAAATGTTTCGTACTCGAAATGAGCACTTGATTAAGTGGGCGGAGCCCTCGGCGCCCAACCAGACCGGCCGAGAAAACGTTCCTCGCCTCAAAGAGTCCGCCTTTTAGCCATCAGCTGTGAATAGATTGCGGAAGGGGGAGGGGAGGGAAGGGACAACCCTCGCACGGTTTTCAAGGGAAAACGTTTCAATGCGTTCTAGATTGCGTGGTTCCCCTCGCTGCCACCCCCCTTCCCCACTCGTCTTCAAGGAACGTCTTTCTCGGGGATTCATTCGATTAGCTCGCGTCAGTCCCGAGTTGATTTCGTTTCACGGACTTCGGACGACTTAATTCCAGCCCAACTGTGTCTATCACGCCTCCCTGGCAAGGGTTTCTCGATAATCGAACGATTACCGGCTGTAATTACTTGGTAGGTAGGTCTCGTCGAACCGGTACAGCACACCGGTGGTCCGCAATTTCTATTTCTAACACGAAGAAACCGTTCTCGTTCAGCACTTGCGGGCACTGTGCGGAATCGCAAACGGCTTGGCTATCAATGGGCCCAGAACTATGACGGCTGATGACACTTCTGGAATCGCTGGATGTCTTCGAAACGAACAAAATCACTTCGCTGCTACGATATCGACCATGGAAAGATTGTATTACGATCTAACGTTAAACGCTGTCGAGCGCTGCAAACGAAGCTTGTAAAAAATTTTGTTGAAATTTGGAAGTCGACAAAATTGAGTTTTGGCCAAGAAAAGCGGGCTCTTGGACCACTGTGCGGTGGTAGGTTTAGTGCTAAAGAACATTCAGCCGTCAAATTATGTTAGCATTGTTTCATTTGCGTCAAAAAATATTGACGTACGCCACTTCGTATTTAGCAGACTCTGTTCGAAGTCTTCGTCAGGAGTCCGACACTTCGTTACGAGTCTATGGGTTAACTTGTCATCCCGGTTCAAGGGTCGAGGTCTAGCAGACCGAATGCTTGGCTTATCGAGTAAATCGAACGGTGAATAATGCGTCGAATGGTTCGCGCAGGGAAAGCTGGATATTCGAATTGAAATTCTACGGCGCGCGGCGTTGGCCGTCGACGCGGTCGGGAACGGCCGGCTTTATGAATCGTAACCGGGGATTTAACGAACGTCGAAAAGCAGCGAGCGGGGTAGAAAAGAGCACTCCCACTGGCCTCTCCCACTGGTTCCGAGCTATTATTTCGACGGGGCACCGATATCTCTGTCTTCCGCGAATGCACGCGCATATTCTCGTACCCACGCCCCCTCGTACCAGGTTCTCGGTGGCAGCTCGAACGGGGTTCGTTTCTCCCTGCGCGAACATCCTCGGCCCCGTAATGCACCGTTGCGGATCTTGCACCGATGGTATAAAGAGAGAGAGAGAGAGAAACTACCCCTCTCTCTCTCCGACTGCCCATGAATAATCATGATCCATTCCGGCCTGGGTATCCAGACGAAGTTAAGGGGCTGCACGGTTTGCTTGCGCCCCCTCCCTCGGGGGGCGCAGAAATAACAGAAAGCTCGGCGACGGAACGAAACGGCAGAATAACGGCTCGACGGAGGATGATAAGCTACGCGAGAGAACGTTAATTAATTTATAGGCGAATGGAAAACGAGACCGACCCCGGGAAACTTCGAGGTTCGTGGCGCGTGCCGGAGGAACCCGCGAATTCCGTTGGAAAACGAGCCTCTACCCGCGCGCCTTCGGATACCATCTTCGCCTTGGGAATTGACTTAATTGACATTGCATGACATCTGGAGACACGTTAACCGGCTGCGATCGGTGACAGAATGTTCCTGCAACGTTGACTGTCTGAGTGCTCCGAGGATACTTGGCGAAACGCGATCGTGTTAGTCCTGCGCACGTTGTTATACGTTGTAAGGATTCCTGAGAGGCGAATGGTAAATAGCTGCATGGCAAATATGCTGGAGCACGCGAGAATCCGATAAACAGGCGCGCTCCGGGCTGTGTAGAATGGTGGGCGGAGTCTTCGCTGCGGTAAGCCACGCCTACTTGGGGCAGTTTACTCGGAGAGCATAAAACAGTGTCGTCTAGGTGTGGAAATTAATGTTCGTGCAGTTGTATCAACAAATTTTGAATGTATATTGTGCAGCATTAGATTGTCGTATAAATACGTCCAGTTAAAAAAATATATATATTAATTTTAACTATTTAATCTTTTTTAATTCAGCTGTTTATGTCCATGGTATTGGTCTAGTACTTCGAAGAGTGTTTGGATTTGGCCCGGAGCGTGGCCCCAGGGGGCAGTGGTGGGCAAATAGCGCATGCCGGCCCCGCCCAGGCCGCGTCGCGTAGACGGAGGGAGGGGGGGCGGTTCTACGAGAACGGTATCGGCGTTTGGAAACCAAAGTTACGGATCTGGGAAGCTTTCGGACAAGATCGTGGCCCGAAATCCTGCTCTTGGCGGCACTCGAGCTAGAAAATCGTAATTCCCTCGCGACTGGGACCACATCCCCGCGGAGCAGCGAAATCTCCGCTTTAGAACTCGAGACACTTCGGGATTCCCGAGTGGAGAGGCAAACCCTCGGGGCGATTACCCGCTTCAATCTTTGGTTTCGCTCGCGAAGACGGAGCGAGGAAGGAAAACATGGGGACGGAGATGGAACTGGGACGATGGAGAGTAAAGAGAGAGAGAGAGAGAGTGAGAGAATAGACAGAGCGAGAGAGGGAAACAGTGGTATCGAGGGGGTTGGTGATAGTTTAGAGAGAGAGGGGGGGCGAAAGGGGGACGGAGTGTAGCAAGTCGAAGAAGAAGGTCTAGGGTAGTGGATGAGAGCGACGAGGGGTCGTCGGTGTCCGTGGGATTTCACTCCGCGCAGAGTTGTTACAGAATGGCCATTGGAAATGCAAATTTTCGGGGGAAATGCGCGCAGGTACGTGGGCGAGACCGAAGTGAGGACTCTCAGGCCTCAGGTAAACTCGACGGAGATAGATAATCCCCGCACTTGGGCCACGTACAGCGTCTGCGAGATTATGGCGGAGCGGTCGCGCTACGGCCAGCCGATTAGGTGTGTCGCCATTCATCCGGCGTACGCCAACCCGACCATGTCCTCCAGCACCGAAGTGAGGTTCGACGTACGATGTAAGTACACAAACTTTTCACAATCTTCTAAACTCCATCATTTCAGATCGCCGACGAGGAACAAACAAACAGAATGTACGAAATGAAACAATTTTAATGCATTTGTATACATATGTACTGTTGCGTCAAGTCCGCTAACGTGAATGCCGCGGATTACTCGATGTAATGGATTTGAATGGCTAAGGCTACTGTTTTAACTTAAAATAAATAACTTTATTTAAATATATACTGATGTCTTGCTAGACAAATGCTAATAGGCGAGTGACGATTCCCTGCTCTCGGGCAAGATACAGGTTGTGAATCTTAATGCGCTCGGGCAATGGTTTTTTCGTCACTGGTTCGACAGTAAAAAAATTGCTGTATTTATAGATATTTTTGGGTGCACCTAGCGCACCAGTCACATTGCTTCTTTGCTGGTGGTCGCACGCTGTTGGTGAAGACGTGGGTACATTTTTGTAGGGTGTGTTCGTGGGAGCGCGATGTTAAAGCGGTTTATTGCCCCTAGCATCTGTTTTGGCTCAGGTACCTGCTTTGCACGGAGGGTTTCGCATGGCTATTTGCCTATAATAATAACCGAAAAAACTTCGTTCCGGGACGGAACATGTACACTACCGGCCAAAAGTTTGGAATTACCGCGTAAATTCAGAGAAACAGAATATTTCTAAGAAAAACTGAATGCCAACCAAGGAAGATATATTTGTCGAGTGAGGAATTGTCGAACAAGGAATGCATATTTTTCTTCAAATTGCCCATCCATTAAAAACCCACATTTATTATAAATCAGCAAGTGATTCCAAACTGTTGGTCACGGTAGTGTATGTCATAAATGCATTTGTCTTTAATACATTGCTGGAAATTTCTGTGCGGCGTGAGCAACACTTGCAGGCAATTTCAATGAATGAATTATTTATTCGCGATGCTCGAACTTAAATACAAAAGCGTAACGACGCCAACAACGGCGGTATTCGTTCTTAAGAAGTTAAACTAGGGATTCCGAAGGGAATTTACATTTTCGTAATCAAGAGTTACGAAATTGAGCTGAAATATACATAGGTAACATCGAATTTCCTGCATGAAACTTCGGGAAACGGAAATTTCTGACTACAATTGACGGTGCTTATGCACGTTTAGCTGCACGCTTACCGATCCGTGCGTGAAACAAACGAATACCGCTAGAAAAATCGTCGTTGCCGTAAACCATTCGCGACCTGCATAGTGAAACGACATAGAAGCTCGAGAATCGCGGTTCGTGCGGGGTAATCGAGTAATCGAGCGACAGAGTGTTCACGGCCGATATCGAAAGCAAATGTTTTTCCACGGGTTTGGCATTTTAACGGGGAGGAACGGTCCACTGGCGGCTGGCTGAACAACGGATTAAGATCGAGCGGAATTAATTCCGTGAGCTAATTTCGCGTAGACCGATAGAGACATCGATCGCAGCATCCCGAAGGGCCGGGATTTAGGTTTATCGCGAAGCGTCCGTTTAGTAGAAGTCTTTATTAACGATCCTCCGATACTAACGGCCCTCGGTTTCCCAGATTAATGTTTAAGAATAGCCAGCAGCGGCGAGCGTGCCGAGCGAACCATTCCCCGCTGTCGAAAACTTTCCTCCTCGCGTTTCCTCAACTTTTCCTAACGAGATTCCCGATGCTGGAAACAATTTTTCCCCGGGACCAAGTAATTCCGAGATATCGCTTGGAGTTCGATCGCACGGTTGCCCGAGCGCATCGAATTTGTTTGAATTGCAACGCGCCTTGCACCACCGCTCTGCAACCCGAGGCCGAGAGTGAGATTAAAATCGCGGCGCAACGCCGTTTGCACGGGCAGAACGGCCGCGCGCCCGGGAAAAAGATGCTCCCATTTACCCATGTGGCGGCCCGTTCTTTCTTCGCTCGATATCGGGAACATCCGCCCGGACAACGTTATTTCGTCGGAGACGATTGTCCGAACCGGAATCGCTTTGAGTAATTTATGTGACCGACTAGGTGCATTTTCCGCATGAAAATTGATGCTGAAGCGCATCCGCCGACTGACGAGTCCCGATAAAATATGATAACGATATGCTCCGTGCCGGGGGCGCTGTGGAAATCTCTGCGTTTTGTTTACCGCTGTACAAAGGAAGTCAACCGCAAGACTTACTTTTATTCGGAACGAGAAACGATTGACATTATAATTCTCGACGGAGGGAGCACTCGCCGATGTAATTTATAAAGAAGTATTCGGCATTATTCGTAGAACATGATTTTTATTGATTTTAGACAAGCAGTCGTGTTTATTATTTATACGGATCTTTACGCTGGATAAAAATCGTTTACCTAAATTGCACCAAACTGAAGTGAAACAGAAATTTATTTTCTTTCGATGTTTAATAAGAAAATAATATAACAATATTTAAAAAAAAAATCTATCGTTAACATTTTATAGTGACTGTCTTAAGGAACACGAGCGTATTTTTTTATTTTGTATTCTGAATAAAACGGCGGTGGTAATGCTACTTTACTGGTGATCGTTTGAAGAGAAGCTATCATTTTCAGCTGAAGCAGTTTTAAAGGGTGTAAAATATTATCATAACGGGCAAGTCCAGCCACGATTGTTCCAAAGATCTACGATACAAGTTGTGTACCAAAACTTTTTTATCTAAATTAATGAAATTTTCTTCCGGTAAATTGTTATTTCAGCGAAAAGTTTTTTACTTTGCCCCACTTCCAGGGGGCTGTAACCATTTAAAAACGTATACGACAATCGTTTCGCCCAAGGCGTCAGACGTAGAACGTGATTTCGCCGTTGTAGACTCGGTGTGTACCGAAACTTTTTCATTTGAACCAGTAAAATTTTCTTCTCGGACTATGAGTTATCGTTTACGCCTCCAAAGGGCTGCAACCCGTTGCACCGACGGGCATTTTCCGTGCACGCGTCGGTGTAGAGGAAGAGGAAGAACGAGACGAGCAACGAATAAATCGGTGTTAACGACAGCGGGACAGGAAAGCTGCGTGTGCAGCGAGAGAATTGACCTCAACCCCCGGGGGGCGGCCGAAACTACCCCCACCGAGCGGCAATTTAACTCTGTACACACGCTGCTAACCGCGAGCCCTCATCAATCTCCCTCAAAACGGCGCGGCCTGACATCCTGCTTTCCGACCTTATCGACAATTCGAGCTCCGCTGCATCGTTCGACAATTTTGAATCGGTTTTTGCGAAACACCGTTGCCCGCGAGCTACAGTGACTAATGGCCCGCGAATCCGCTCGACCGACCGAAGCGCCGTCTTTCCCTGGCATCATCGTTCGGAAAATCCGCGAAAAACAGCCGCGTCCGATGTAGAAACTCGATTTCATCGACGCTGGAAAATCAAACGGAAAATATACACGGTGATTCTTGCAACATCACAACACCACGCGGGTTTCATTCTTAATCTACCGTAAACTTCAGCGATGTCGCGGTACGTCTACTTTTGGAATTACGTTTCCAAAGTTTTGCGAGTCACTGTCTCTGTATCGTTAACCGAATGTTTTACCATCTGTACGAATGTTTGAATTTGCAAAATTTTCGAAAATTTCACATTTGTCTTCGAATGAGTGGGTATGTCGACGATTGACGAGATTCAGTGAGATCTACAAATACCCTAAAGCGTGACTTTTGCAACTGACGATCCAGGATCCTTCAACCTCGTCCCTCCCCTCGTTGCACGCTCGATGTTGAATTGATATCGCAGAGAAGATAGATGCGATCCGACGCGGGTAACGTCATTATCGTAATCTATTTACAGAATTATTACCTTTACAATTGAACGAATTTATCGAGTGGACATCAATGATCGAGTGACGTAATTTTATCGTGTATTGTTCACCGACGATTCATCAAAACGGTCCCTAAAATAGCTTGAAGTATGGACAGTCCTGCGCCCCTCTCGTTCTACCCCTTCCGATGTACGCTCGGCCTGTAATTTCACCGCAACGGACAGTCCTCGTAATCAGTGGAATCGATCGGGAACGCGACAGGTAGAAACGACATTTTTCTTCCGTGAACTGCGTTGCTTCGACGCTCCTTTTAAACTAATTGCAAATTTTTATGCAGTCCGAGCACAGATTAATTTACATTTGAAACGATAAAGTGCAACATCGTTGACTATCGTAGAAAATGTGGACTATTAACAAAAGATCGACGTAGAACAGATGTAGGAATTGTCTCAAAAGTGATCGATCGCGATATTGCAGAGACAAAAGGATCGATCCGCGAGGTTCGGGTAAACTGAAATCGCGACGGAGGAACGCGCAGCGCATCCATCGCGGATATTTTATTTCATTGTGAACCGGGCGAAAAGAGATTTCCACAGCACCATTGGTTCGACTACCTTTTATAAGGGGAATCCGGAAATTGGCGAGAAGCCTGTCCGAAACAGCGGCAAACAGTGGAGGATCCATCGGGCGCCGGCGCCAGCTTGAAGAGTGTATCAACAGAGTGCAAGCGGTCGTTGCAGCAAAGTAAACCTCGGGTGTTGAGAACAAGAAGGCGCGGTGGTGGGTTTAAGATGGTGGAGGAGTGAACGGGACCTTCCCGAAATCCCTGTGGGCGTCCGTATCGACGCGTCATCGGTGTATATCTTCGCGGCGTAGGCGAACTTTTCAATTCGCGAGGAAAAGTTCCCAGCCGGATAATCCCCCTAATCAATATAGGCGATCAACCACCCCTACTCGATCGCCCTTTCCTCGTCCGCAATACCCGAGGATCGTGTCTAGAACAGAACTATCGCTGGCAATCGCTGCGAGGGGTAGATCCGAACGATTCTCGCGTGGACGCAAAGGGATGAAGACGGTTAACCCTTGTTCGCCGATGACGGAATCCATTTTGATCCAACGTTAGCAGATCCATTTAATTACTCGAATTCTGGGGGGCTAATTTGAGTGGATGCTTGTGCAGGGTGTTGGACAAATGGTCGCAGGAAAGATCTTTCACACGATTACTGCAAATACCAACGACCTTCGAATGACCTTTAGCATGAAAAGGTGATATATTCGATTTTTTTAACAAACGGTGATCCATTAAGGGTCAGTTTGCGTCGGCAGAAGCGCATAGACAGTGTCCGACGATGCACCGCTCTATCAGATAAACAATAAGATTGCGGAGGTGTACAAAGGACGAGTTTGCTCCAGTAAACAAGTTAAGTTTAGCGGATCGGAGGATGCGTCTTTCGGGAGGGACAGCCGTAAACAAAGTTGTTCGAAATGCTACATCTCTGGCAAGAGGACAGGCGGCGCGGGTCGCATTTATGCACGGTGGATGCAGTTTCGGACTGTGCAGCTGACACGAGACGTCCGACGGCTATTCGTTCGACCGTGTTCCCTTGGCAAAGTCGTTCTTTGGACAAACTTCAAACGTCCCTCTCTGTTCTCGCGAGCCGGATCGAACAGGCAGCGAGCTCGAAAGACAGAGAGACGAAGAGAGCGAGAGAGAGAAAGAGAGAGAGCGAGAGAGAGAGAGACGGACTGGGCGGGGGATGGAAAAAAATAAAGAGTACTAAGAAAGAAAGTGCAGGTTTCGAGGACGTAGTAATGAACGTTTTGTCGTCTTTTGTATCGTGCTGCGGGAATTTCTGTTTCAACGTTTTCCCGGGGAGAATTTTTCATCGCGCACCGACCATCCCACCGCGCGTTCTCTTTAATTAAGCCATCGCCCGTGAATTCGTTAATTAACTTTTATCCGGAGTGTCGTCCGAAACGCGCGCCTCCGCGTTGAACAAAAGGAAACGCCGACGTACGGACAAATATTTCAATTTGAACGCCTGGAGACTGTGTGTTGTACCCTGTTCTTCGATATGCTCGTCCGGACTTTACGCGTTTTCCGGAAACTGTGCGGTTTGATTCTTTTCCAGCGGTTACTGCGTGGGTTTGGACGGAAAATTAGTTGCAATTATTTAATTCTGACAGGCGAGTCTTTAATACATGAAAACGTTATTTAGAAAAGTAATAAATGACATCCGTATATTTTGAACAATATTTTTTACTTTATCAAAGTACAAAGTTATCAACTTTTTGACTCACTTTGGTGGTTAGGGAAACACGAGACGTTTTACATATAATTTGACGTGTGCATAAAGGACTTCATTTGGTCATTTTGCATTTGTGCCGTAAATGCACAAATGTCCACATGTGCGTGCAAATCAATGCCAACTAAACGAATTTTCTGTTACTTTAACATGTTTTCAACCGACCAACAAATCCCCTAGTAAATCGCGAGCGGCGCAGGTCGGTAAGTTCTCTGTGTATACATTGCGGGTCTCGAACCGGATTACCGCTAAATATATTTCCATGCACACTGCAGCGATCGGGTACATTAACGAACGGGCTTCTAAAACCATAATTGGTTCCAGAGCGAACTAACGGTTCACGGTGTGCGCGGTATGGTCCGTAGCCTAAGACCTCTTTCGGCCGAGCTCATTCCCCGAAATTCGTTAACGTTCGCGGAAACCGGTCGGATCTGCGATTTTACTGGGGTTCGGCGCGCGGCGACCTGACGCACAGTCGAGTTTATTAGCGATTAATTCTTCTATCGGATCGCGTGCGCGCGGAATATTTACGCGCGAAAGAGAGCAGCGGGATGCAGTTCGCGAACGACCGAAACAGTAATAACTGGAAGCCGGATCAATTGCTCGGTGGATATTAAATTAATGCGGGTGACACGGGGGTCGGCGTGTTTTGCTGTGATTTCGGCCGGATTCGATTATCGACGAGCACTACCGGAACGTGGGATGGACGCGAACCGAACCGAACCGAACCAACGTGAACCAAACCGAACGGAACGGAACGGAACGGAACGGAACGGAACGAAACGAAACGAAACGCTGGGGTGGAATATCGATCGACCAGGTGGAAAAAAAAATTTCGTATTCAAGCTGGGCTGTTTCGCGCGGCTCACGAACTACAACGTTATTACCGGGGGCGACCGTTTTTTGAAGTTTACCGAAGACTGCGGCGAAACACCCCCGTACCACCCTCACTCCCCCATTCTGCACCCCGGGCAACTCTGGTGCATCGCAAAACTACGTGCCCGTTGCGCATAAATCGCGTCAGTCTCTCTCTTGGACTTTTCAATAAATTCTGCAGGCTGGTATTCGTTTTCGGACAATGCTTCATGAATATTCGATCAGCATCGGTGCCAGTAAATTACGGGCAAACGAGCGCAACGTTGATCGAAACAAATTCATTATCGTGCGCGGGGACGGGTGCCGCCGATAAATTTCCCGAAAGGCCGCCGGAAGAGTGGCCAATCAATGGACGGGCCATCCCGTTACATGATCGCCGTTCTCACGGACCGTTAACCTGAAGCGGCGATTCGCCGTTCTACGTTCTCCGCGTATCGATTCTACGAAGAATCTTATGTTATATCGTCGGTGCCGTCGCTATCCTCCTTTTTTTCACCAGCATAAACCGAGAACAGAGTGCAGCGGAGCCGTCGAAAGGGGATGGAACGTGAAAGTGGGCCTGTTTGGAACAGTTGCGGAGGCGTTTCCACGGAGAAACACGCCAAGCGACCGCGCGAATGCGAGCAACCGAGTCCGGCTGCGGAGATGCATCATCGTGCGGATGCACCAACACCTGTGCGCGACCCTCTATAAAATGCCGACAAGTACGGGCGCAAAAGGGTAATAGAGGGGAATGGAGAGGAGGAGGCGGCGCTGGTGGTGGAGGAAGAGGAAGAGGAAGAGCGACGTGGACGGAGAAAGCGCGGTAGAAACAGCGGGGAAACGGGAACGGAGAGAGAATGTAGCTGAAATTGTGAATGGGTCAGCGAGTGTTCGTTCGCGCGTATTTCGGAATCATTGTTACGTGAAATGAACAGCTGCGCCAGCTACCTGCACGCCGTCCATAGAAACGGCGATTCGATTCGTGAGTATCCCGCACCACCGACAGCCGACTTTTTCATCTTTCACCTTTCACCTTTCTCTCGCAGAGCGAAGTCCAGCTTGTGGATTCTTTCTCTGTTCGACTACGTTTTCCGCCTTCGCGCTCGCGGAACACGAGGCCAGCAGGCCGCCGCCGCTCAAAGAAACTGATTTCGGGGCCGAGGTTTTTTTCAGGTCGTTTCCTCGCGGACGCTGCCTCGCCTCCAATCCCTCGATGAAACCTTCTCACGTTCGACGATATTTTCCCGGCTCGGATTAAACACGGATTTCGCACGTTCTGTTTCGGACAACGGTTCCCACGATGCCCCGCGGCTCCAAACCTGTCAAGTCAGTCGGTTGTTACATCTGCAGGAATTTTTACGATTTTGTTTATTCAACGGCTTTACAGAACCGGTGGACCGTAACAGAATTTTTCAACGCTTGCAGTCTCTTTGTTGGCTGGATCTACGTATGTCGGCTTGTGGAAATAACATGTTTGGTGAACGATTGTTTAAATAATATTTACGACGTATTGTTTTAAAATGACCGCGGGCTCGTTCGATCGAACGCAGAAATGATTTTCCAACAAATTACCTAGTTATTATCCGGTCGAACGAGCTATCGTTTCGTTGGTGTTTCAGAAAATGTTTAGAATCAATGAACACTTCTTCAAGAAAGAATTAACATGTTCTTACTATAGTTACAACTTTGTTGTACGCGTTATAATCGAATATAATAGTCCATTTATCAATGACACAAATAGGATTGGTATATTATTAATAGTGACCATAGTATTATTACTGCGAAATCGCAACATCAATGTATTCAGGGAACTGTACTTCAATAAATACCTATTTACAGACACCGCAACGTGAATAAATAACAAAATTCGTCTTACATGTATGTAACCACCAGAATGTACAAATAAGGATCAAGTTTCTCGATTTAACTCGTTCTACAACAACGTTTCATTCTACAAAAGATTGTGGAAGCAAGTGTAAAACTAGCTACCCAATTACCCACGCAATTCCAAGAAAAAGTTGTTAAATGGAAGTGACCTCGCCGCTGCATGCTTTCTTCCCAGTTAAAAGACACGTTCTGTAGAAAGCAAGTCAGAAAGAAATCCAAATTAGCTTAAGGCCACGTCGCGTCGCTTCGCTTAAGAAGTCGCGTTTGAAAATTCGATTTTCCTTCGAAGGGCATCATCAAGAGATCGATTAATCTCCGTTGAACCTCGAAGTTCAACCGGAGACCAAGAAGCAGCACGGCGCGGCGCACCGGTCCGGCCGCTTAAACGTTTGTTAATTCGAAAACAAAAGAAACAATTAATCGCGGAGGCAAATTAGTCGGGGAGAGTCGCAGAGGTGGAGAAGGCTATCCGCAGCTACCGGTTCTCTTTGCGAGTTGCGTAATCGCATTTCCAAGTCTGAATGGGAGCTTGTTATTTTTGACCCCCGGGGAAATAGGTCGCTGGCAGAAATTATTAATTAATACAATTTGGATCTGTGCTCCAACATTAATTAACCGTCATTTGTGACATTTCTCGGCGGTCGTGACGCCGTTTCATTGGTTTAAATCAACGGGAAGAGCCGGTGGATGGACGAGGGGCTGCTAGAGGGTAGCACGGGGCGAAGGGGTGAAGGTTCAATGGGATGGGAGTAATTGCGTATTAACACGGTAAATTGTTTTCCGTGCCCGGTCGCGGCAAATCGCGAGGGCTTTGTCCGAAAACGAGACTGGAACTAGCATCGGCCAGCGAAACTTCTCGCGGAAACTTTTCGAGACGGTCGAGCGATCCGTCGACACGACCATTTAACTATGCAAATTGCTTTCGCAGGAACCCAAGAGAGAGAGAGAGAGAGAGAGAGAGAGAAAGGTTACGCCGCGGCGACCCGTTCCCTTCAACGAAAAATATTGACTTGCTCCGAAAGTCCTCCAATGACTCGATCGCGATTTTTTAATCCCCCGGAACCCGTTTCGTTTAGCTATACAGTTCGTGTAAATTCAAACTTGCTATTTTTATACTCTGCAGACTCGAATACCGATTTCTAAAAAACACGAACACTGCGCTATTTGACTATTCTTTAGACGAATTTCTAGGATACTTCATTAGAGCCTTCGTTTCCGAGGAAATCAAAAGTTCAACGGTTAAACGATAAATCGTTGAAAGAATACACAGTTTAAAGAACGCTCGCCAGAAAATTGCATTTCACCCTTAATTGACGGAACAGACTTCGATAGACCAAGTTACGCGGCAGCCCAACAACCCGTCCATCGAGCCGGTAAACAACATCCGGCGCGTTGTTTACCACTGGCAGGTACCTCGAAAATGTGAAAATCGAAGAATCTAGGTCAAAAAAAGAACAAAAAGATTCTGATGGAGCTGTTAGTGGCAGGTACTCGTCAACGTCGCATTAATCAAACGCGTATCTCTCTGTTGAAAAAAATTCGTCGATTCGAGCGGCGTTCGATCGGTTCCGCGATCTCGCGCTTTCTCCGCGAAGCGTGTAGCAGAGTCCGCGGTGCCAATTAACATCTTTTGTCGGGTCGGCCGGTTAATCGATCTTTCTGGCTTCCGATTCGTCGATTAATTATTCCCAGTGGGGATAAAAAGTCGGAGGCGGAACGATTTTTCCGCGAGCCGAGGATCGATTAACTGGCGGAGCGGAATTGGGTCTGCGCTCCTCGTGGAACGGCCCGGGGATTAACGGAGCGCAGGTGTAATTGAATTTTTTCGCGGGCCGCGCGGCTAACTAATTATTTCTGACAAGGAATAACGAAACGCCGCCACCACGGAGACCGGCAGACTCTGATTCATTATTTCGAGGCCGGAGCGGAGCCGCTTGCGAGCGCGTCGCTCGCTTAACTGTGCGCGCGCGCGCGCCCTCGCCCGCGTGCTCCATTGTTTTCCATTCCATTATCAGTTTCCCGATCGTGCTACCCGGTTCTTCTCCCATCGCCTCTCCTCTCTCTTTCTCTCTTTCTCTCCCTCTCTATCTCTTTATCCGCGATGCGAACCGGCACTCTGTCCGAAGCACACGACACGAAAATCGATCGGATCTCTAGGCTCTCTCGCGGAAACGTTCGACGATCGATGAAACTCTCCATCTCTCTGGCGCGGCCTCTCGGATCCACTTTTAATTACGCGCTCATTAACGAAGGATTTAATCTGAAAACTTGCTACTACGGGGGCTACCGCCGCCGCCGACGCGTTTACTCTTCCGGCACGGCGCGGCGCGACGCGGCGGCGAGTGTTTATTTTTCGCAGTGTTCCGCGCGCTGCGAAACCGCGCCCCCCGCGCTATGATTAAAACCGTGATAGCAATTCCCGGCCCGCGATTCCGATTTAATCTCCCTTCTCGTTTGTCGAACACCATTGCCGCGCGTCGTCCAGCCTCGGATCCCCGCCACCACCACCACCCGCCCCCGGAACGCCAGCAAGCTTTTTTCCAACCCCCGAGAAAATGAATTTCTCTTGCTTAGACCAGCGGCGGTGGCAGCAGCGGGGTCGTTGACTGTGCGAGCGTAATTGAAAACTTGCGGACCCCTCCGGAGACCGAATCGAATCGCGTCCGTGAAAACTGTTGCGGGAATGCACTGTGATCGAACAATCCCCAAAGTGCGGTTTCTTGGCTCGCGGTTCCGACGCAATGTGGATTTTATGTTCTATATCCGGTCAGTAGCGTTACTTCCGGTGAATTTTCCTTTTTGACGCAAGCGATCTGTAATTCCGTCCGCGCTCTCGGCGCGAGCATCGTCGACGTTCGAGTAATACGCACATAATGCCAGACAGAACGCAAACGTGTATTGCCCGGTAAATATTTGGCCATGCAAATCATTTGCGGTACACGAGAACGATATTAACACGCTCCCGCGCCGGCGAATTGTTGCTGTTGCCGGCTGAACGACGTGGATTTTTCTATCATTTCGAGTTAGGTTCGCTCTAATGTGAACTGCCAATTAATTATTTAGAAACGGGATATCATGCCTCTCTATACGCAAATATATTGTTATTAAATATGAGCGCGGTCGAGCATCCACAGTTAATTCCGAATTAACGAAACAAACATACAGAACAAGTGCAAAGAGTCATCAATAATTATGTAGCATCCGAATCGCGGACTACCCGCTGAATTATTATACTTCCGAATATTTTAGCCTTAAAGAACGCTTTACCAGAAAAATCATCATCCATCCGGTAAATATATAACGCTTCCTAAAATTTGTATCGACTAGAAACAACCATAAACAATGCTGTACCATCCGGACCACGATCAATCCAGTAACAAAGACGAAACTACGTCCTGCGCCGTAATTTATGAGGATCGTCGCGGACGTCCCCCGGGTTGTGGATATCCTCTGACACTGTTCATGCTTTTCAGACGCGCCGGAAACGAGACTAGTCGGCGTGCCGTCGGGTCAGCTGGAGGAGGGCCGAGATCAGCTGGAGATCCGCTGTTTGGCCGACGCGAATCCCTCAGCCTCGATCCTATGGAGGAGATCGAAGAGCACCGGTGTGACAGAGATAGCCGGAATCGGGGAGACTCTTCTCTTTTCACCGATCTACCGGAACCACGCGGCTGAATACATCTGCGAGGCAGCCAACACCGAAGGCGAAAGCAGCCCCGTTTCCGTTAAAGTCTCCGTCAACTGTAAGTGTGCCCCGGCCTCCTTTTCCGCCCTACAACGTACACTGAAAATATCCCCGAGCGCAACCCTTTTACGGATAAAAACGGTCTATTAAGCAAGAGGCACACGATTGATCTTCGGTCGGAAGAAACGCCTCTCTGAGGATACGGGGCGTCTCAGCGATCGCGGTGCACTGGGTCATTCCTCTGCTCCACGGTTTTCATGTTTTTTTTCTTTTTTTAATTTCTTGATACATTGACTGCCGACGGTTTTTTTTTCAGTTGAGCCGTAGCTAAAGATATCTTTTTTTAAGGAAATACTTTTTATAATCCTCCGCGTCGAATTTTTTATCCTCGTTGTAGATTATATTACGAACTCGAACAAATACGTCACACAATTTTTATTTCAACGAAATTGAAACACGAAGCTGGAAGTTGGATTCACATTTCCCTTGGAAATGGGAATTTTTTGTATGAAGCATTTATCCGTGGAAAAAATTTGCAGAATTTACCTGCTACGAAAAAAGCTTTGCGTTATCGTGCACCGTTTCGATAGCTTAAACAAATTCCCCCTTTATTTGCCGAAGATTTGTGCAATTAGAAAATGATTTTACCATCAGCAAATTTATTTTCTACAAAAAGAATGTAGAATAAAGTAGTGACCTCCGGAACTTACATGCGCGGCGTTCTTCCGTCGAGAGTACTGCCCTCACACTGGCGGATTAATGTATTTCCCCGGGATTTGCTTATACAGTGGAATTCCTCATTAAAAAATCCACAATTTCGTCTGTCATCGACAGAAAAACTCACGGTGAAAATACGTCGAAAGAATATAATAAAAATGTTTCGCGGGGAGATTTCATTCTCGTCGAGATTATACACATTGTTCGAATACGGTTAAATAGATTTTATATTCATTGCGATTTTCACTTGCGATGCATGGAACAACGTTCACGGAACTTCGTGTGTACCTCGTTTGCCGGGGACGTTGTGTTTAATAAATCACACTAAATATGATCGCGTTGAATAGTGCAGCAGCAGGAAGTCGTGGTGAAAACTTTCCGCAATTAAGATCAATTTCGTCGGAAACGAAAATTTTAATTCGATGAATTTATAGTGTCACTAGTGAATTGCGGACTTCGTGCAATTATGACAAAAATGATGAAAATTACAAGAGGATCGAATTATTACGAGAAGAAGTACAGCTTATCTGTCTTCTGTTCTTCGCAATTGACATAGCAAAAGTTCTTCTTTCTCGTAAGGATCCACACTAAAAAAATTAATTCACGGAGCTTCACGTTGCCTAGCACGTTCTCAATTTCGAAAAATTCTCCGACACCGAGGTACACGTCCGAGCTTTTTGTATTTGTCGCGAAACGAGGCGAAGAATTCGCGTTCGCCGGAAGGCATATGCAATCTAACGACGAGACGCAGTTCGTTTTAATTGCACCGTGACGCTGGGACGCACGCTTATTTACGTCGTCGACAGTGACGAAAATAATTTTATTGTTTCCGAGCCCGGCCAGAGTATCCGGCAAGCTGATTAACCGTCGCATAATTACCGTCGGGAGGTGTACTGACCTAAGGGTGGCTAATTTTAGAATGCTCGTCGATCGTGAGAGGAGAAATCGAGCGGGCCGCGCCGCGTCGCGCCTAGCCGTTGTTGCAAGGCTCGAGACAGCGCGTAATGCATTGTCGCGGATTAATTAGACGTTAAAGCAGCCGACAAGTCCCGACAGTTAATTCGCTTGACACGGTTCGGATTCATAGCCCTCGCGCGAAACGATTGCTCGTTCGTCGTCGATGAATGCACTCGCAGAGACGGGGATGATGCGTGTGCATACACGCGGGAACCGAATCAATAGGAACGTCTCTCTCGTTCTAATGCAGATCCGCCGACAATCAGCTCGGTCGGGCCCGATCGGCTGACTACGGCGCTGCTCTTTTCTGGTGCATCGTTCGAGTGCACCGCCGATGCAATGCCGCCGGCCGAATACAGGTGACTTGGACGAGAACGATCGACACTTGCATGCTATTAGCAACCTTTGAGTCATCGTGCATGCATATTTATTCATGGATACCTTCGAAAAACAAATGTTACGCCAGTGTATTATTGTTTACACATCCACTCCAAAAATACGTATTTGCAAAACATTTATTTCTTCTTGTAACAAACAGATATTTCTCTCGTGATATTGAGCATTTTGATATCCTGCTCGCACAATGGGCGTATAAAAATCGGTATAGTCCACATCGACGTTTAATATTTCCTCCATCAGTCACGTTGAATTGCGCACCCTTAACCCTTACGTCAATCACCAAATATTTCTGCGATATTCAATAATGTTCTACTTTATGGTTTCAACGCATATTTTTTACTCGTTAAACGTAGGTTAATCCAATAATTTCTATATTTATCAGCAAATTGAAAATGGACACCCGGGTATCCGGTTATTGACGTAAGCGTTAAGTTTTTCCCTCCGTTTTCGTTGTCCTCCATTACTTAGAGAATTTAGCACGGCCGTGAGCACGTTCGCAAACATCCCGGACACAGTTGAACGCTAGTAGAAAACAGTAAAGATCGAATTGAAATCGGGAACAATAATGTTTTATCGTGCACGAGCAGATGGGCCCAGGTCTTCACCGACGGTCGGATGCCATTGGAGTGCGGCTCCGGGCAGCGATTGATCCTGACGAACGTGACGTACGAGCAACAGGGTCAATACATATGTCTCGCCTCGAACAAGATCAATGGGAACGTCCGGGAAGTTAAAAGCGACCCTGTGTCTCTGCAAGTGGTCGGCGCACCGAGGGTAAGATGCACGAGCTAGTGCACGTCGATGCAGTATCGACGTGCCCGCCGATAGTAAATCGGCCCCCCGGTTGTGTTCCAGTCTCGGGAAACGAGCGGAACGCGCCGGGATTTGTATCGGGGCTGATACTCGCCGAAAATTAGCTAGACAACTCTCGCTCCACCACCGCTAAATCGATCGGAACCAGTTCAAATTTAATCGCTCTTCGACCACCGGAAATATCCTGCGGATCGTTGATCGGGAATCGGAAACCGGCCGCGTTTTTACGCGTCCTGCTTCCCGCGAAGCCGCGTCCCCGTTAATGGCAACAACCGCGCCAGCTTTTATCCACCGCCACACTTGTCAAAACTCGTTTCCATCGCGCTCGAACACCGTGATCCGCCGCATCGCGTATTATGCGTTTATAACAAAAATTAAAAGACAGAAGAATTCAAGATCACCGATTAAAACAGCAAATACCTACAACAGGCAATTTTAATTCTGGCAATCTAAAAATGTTTTACCCGAATTCCAGCGAACCGAAGTGAAATAGAAATTGATTTTCATTCGTAATATGTTTAATAGGTTGATAATATTTTTTAACACTAAACCTACCACGAGATGGTAAATGATCCCTTTTATATTTTTCATTTCACAATCATAAAAAATATGATGTTGCTTATAATATAAATAAATAATATAAATTTCTTTGTCCAAGCACATATTGCGTTAAAAAATGCACAAAATATAAATAAATAAATTTTTACCGCTTTTACTGCACGGTAGGTTTAGTGTTGAAGTCTTCTAATGATTTTACTGTTTTAAATTACACCTCTTTCGAAGAAACAACTCCGAAGACAATCTATCTTGTGAACTCTCGGAGTGACTGGAAGAGTTGCAACGTACATAGGTGGCCTCCTTTAGGGACACCCTGTACATTAGCGGAAAACTTCATTTCCAAACCTAGGCAAACAATACCGCGTCCCATTTCCGGGCAACGCGCCTCTCAAAGTGTTAATATATGTTTGTGAATCGAGCGACAAAGTGTACAGCCTGGAGCGATATATGTTTCTGTTGTTACGCGCTGTGCTGGCTGTTCCCTATTTTTCTTTGATTTTTACCGCTCTGAATGAAAACAAACAGATATTTGTTGTTAGCAACAGGAACACGCACGACCAGTGTGAAATATTCGGTAGTAAGCAGCGATTTTTTGGAAGAAACGCGATACACCGATGGAAACGAGTTGCTCGCATGGACGTGGCTTAACGAGATAAAAACGAGTGATTAAAACCGTATAAAAAGCTGTTCTGTATAATGATAAAGCAGCTGGATCAATTACGAGCAACAATTACAACGTAAACCGTACCATCGTTTCGAAAAAAGAATGTTTCTAAATTGTTAAATTTCCCAGCGTTTACATGAAACTGCACCGTTAAACGGGTATTCCGGTTTTCGAGACCGTTTTTCAATTAATTTTCAGGAATTTTTTTCTGGCAAACTTTTGCATTGAGATTTTGCATGCATATTCAATGATATTCGAAGAACATTTGTGATTTTTTTCTAGTAAAAATAATTAAAAACGAATTATTATTTTTTTGCATTGTTATGTACAACAATAAATTTCCAGTGTTATTGGCGCTACGGTTCGATCAATTAAAAAACCAATAAACAATTTTGATTCACTTTTGAATCATTTTCAAGATGTATTTGTTTGCGTCTGTAATCGAACCGTAGCGCCAATAAAACTGGAAATTTATTATTAACATTTTACGATCGATATAACGAAACATATTTGTTATGTACAACATTGGTACTTAAGTTTAATTTTTGAAAATAGAAAACTAGAATACCCCGTTAACGAGCGATTGGTCCGGTGTGTTTTGTTTGTTCATCAAGGAAGAATCGATGTAATCGAGAAACATGATGCCGCCGAAAGCGGAATACTTAATAAAATTACTAGACGACCGGGACCGCGTTCATCGACCTGTTAAAGCACAGCCTAGCCGGGCCGGTTCCCGTCGCGTATTTAAACGGGAAAAATTCATATTTAACCGGGTAAAAAGAGGCCGGGGCCACGGAACACGCAGAGAGCACCATGGTTAAAACGTCATTTCCACGGAACATACTCGGCCCCGGTTGATTGCAGGCTACAATGTTTTCGCTCGCATCACCTGCAGATTTTCCGATCCGAGCGCGTGCCAAGTACCGCTTGCGGTCCGGCGCTGATATTTCATGGAAACAGTGATTCCCCGACCCGGCGAAACATCGACTCGGACGAGCATCACTGCCAGAAAGAATCGATGGCGATTCGAGGCCCCGTGAAATTCGCACAACGACCCGCGAATTTCGAGCGAGGGGTGGAGCATACGACCGAAACACCTGCAACACCCCCGCTGGAATTATTGTTGACTTCGTCATGCAGTTAACAAACTAGCATGGTGGAGCGAATAAATGGTCCATAGACGTGTACAATCGCTGACAAAACCGGCGACGCTGCTGGCTTTTGTTCGTACGGAGTGAACAATATTAACCCCCTTCCTCTAAATGATGAGCATTTAATAATTTAAAGAACAATTCATTATTGCTACAATCAATCAAGGAAAATTTAGATTACTGTAAAATTAATGTGAATTTGAGAATCGGATATACAATGGCGTGCAAAATTACAGAATGACTAAATTTTTGTGAAAAAACTGGAGATTTCTTAAAAAACCAGATTAATGTACATTAAGTGAAACGAACTTTCGGGACAACCTAATAATAGCCAGACACGCCGTAACGAAATTACCGAGTAATAAATTTCTGAACAAACTAGATAAACAAATGTCGATGTCTAAAAAATTTGACGCGAGTGTTCGAGCGCGATGGGTTGAAAGCTAAGGGAAAACAGTTTGATCCCCCGGGCTACTGCTCGTCGAAGGAAGTTTCGGCTGTTGACATAGGGGTTAAGCGGGCTAGCGAAGATTTGCTAGAAGACCGATTGAAGGGGTTGTTAAACGCGTGTCGTAGGTGGTGAAGCCGGCCATCACGGAGAAGTTCGTCGTGGCGACGACCGAGGGAAGTCCGGCGAAATTAGAGGTCCGACTGTGCGCCGACCCGAAGCCTCAGCTCGTGGCTTGGGAATGGGGCAGCACCAGACTGCACGCCGGTTAGCTTACAGCTTCTCTCTTCTTCGTGTAGCTTGCAGAGACCCTCGTACCTACCGCCGAAAGTATATCCCAGTCTTTGCCCTTTCGGTTACCTTACCGTGCCCTGCTATTCCCGGTTGTTTCTTTTGCGTACACGTGCGTACTCTTCTCCCTAATTGGCACTCCTTATCGCTGGAAAGTGGCGCGGCCGCGATTAATTAATCCGAGCATCCTCGAATCGCGGATTTAAAGCGACCACCGCAGCATCCTCTTTAATTACCAGCCTTTTTCCAGTGGCCCCGACAACCCGGACCCTTCGATCCTCGCGATCCTTCGAGGATCAACACCAGCCCCCAATCGTACTTCGAGCGCAGAGATCTTTTTACTTTTCCTGTTGTGCCCGGTCGTCTCGATTGCCTCGCGAGGAAAATTGTTACTCTTTTATATTGTAGACTCGAACTTTTCGACTTGCATAATTTACTGGTGATTTAAGAATTAAGAATACACCTTCGATAACATAATTTAATCCTCCGAATTGTTATCGAAGAGCAAGCTTCTCCCTGATCTTTCGGTAAATATTGAGATTAGTAATCGCAAGCTCCTAAATACCTTAACCGGTCAAACACGAATGTATATTTTAACAAATTTGCAGAAACCCGAATCGATCTACACGATTTAACCCAGTGAAAGAAGCAATCAATCCTGCAATTTCGGTCGCATTAATCGAATTACTTCGATTCCGCTGGTACAGTTAGCAACTTTTGTTCTTGCCGCTGTTGACTCGTTCGCTGACTACACAGCCGCGTCAGCGAAAGTGTATCGTACACGTCAGCGCTACTACGTTTCAACGAAAAATGTCCAATTTCAATAGAGTCGAGCGAACTTCGGACGTTAAAACCCCGCGTTATATTTCGAACGACTTGGCAACTTCGATTGGCCGCAGAGTATATAGACACGCGGTGCTGCTCCCTCCACTTTGATTTCTTTCGATTACCCGAGGGCGGCTGCGAAGTTCCGGTGTCAGTATCGCGGAGTCGGTTCAGTTTGTCTTCCGTACTTTATACCCTTCCGATCGCCCTTAAGCGATACCCTTCAGCCCCGCCATCATCGATTCCAAGAAGACCGCAACTAGTTCGACTTCGATTTTAATGAGCGGTAATACTTTTCGCTTGAAAATCCACAGTAATCAATAATGAACTTTCGTACGTTGATAGTACACGGGTCTGTAATAATAGGATGAAAGCGATATGTTGCTGGCCACCACGCGAATAAATCGAGCATTCGTGTTCGAATTGCTGGCACATGATGTTATTTATATCTTTAAAAACAATCGAGTGACTGCAGCTAATATTCATTAAATGCTCGTGTACCATCGTTGTACAAAGGCTCGTTAACATTCATTGTTGGAATGTTGTATTGTATGCGACGTACATGCGTACCTCCTTCATCAAATATTGAAACGATTTAGAACAATTTTGTTGCAGCGTGGTGTACACAATTAATTTATTTTCAAGCGCGCCGAAAGATAGTGGACGTCACGTACCTGTGACAGTGGTAGCGGACATAATTAACACTGAACCTACCCAGCTCTAAACATGGCTGGCATGTGTTGCCTTATAAAAATGACATTGTAGAATTTATATAGATTTTCTTGAATACAAAAATGTGTACAATAGTTGTAAAACGAAAAACCAGAAACCGGTCGTTCGACCGGCAGCGGTAGGTTTAGCGTTAATAAATTTTATGCGTTTATTTAGCATTTTGTCGCAACTTAAATAAACTCCCGAACGACTCCCGCATCCTAATAACGAGAACAATTTTTATTTTGCATAAACATCTCATTGAAGTGGGACGTTGCAAAAGCATCCGTAATCGCCGGTATGTCGATAGGAGAGGTCCTGGAGTCACGGTACCGGGCGCTGGATCTGGAGCCACTTCCGGTTGAGGACTGTTACGCCGCCATTTTGGAGCTGACCAGCACGGTGAAGGAGGACCAGCGTCTGTACCATGTGATCGTGGAGAACGAGCGAGGCAGCGATCGCCGGTCGCTGATGCTAAGAGTTGATGAGCCGGGCCAGGTAATTAGCATAATAACGATGCCGCTGTGATTGCGTATGAGCCGTGGCAAAAACAGAGAACAAAGAGATAGTACGGTCGAGATAAGGCCAAAGGGAAAGTATACCGCAATAACAGCATCGAGAACACTGATATAAAAGATGAGAGAGAGAAAGAGAGAGAAAGAGAGAGAGAGAGAAGGGAAAGAGAGTCAGAAATTAATTAGTAAATGAACGAATAAAAGACGGAATACCGAAGACAAGGTTCAACGACTAAGCGGGAGTTATTAAACGTAAGCCGGATATAATTTGGCGAAGATGAAAGAGTGAATACAGAGGAGTGGGGAGGGAGCGGGGGAACAAACGTAGCCGTAGCGATAAAAAGAATAAATCGCGCTCGCGCACGGATTGCAACGGAGTAATAGAGGAATCGCGATAAATAGAAGAGGAGGAAATATTGTAATAATGTTTCCGGCATGGGAGCTCGAGTATTATCCGTTCGAATGTTTGCGATGTTCCGAGCGAGCGGAACGGTCTCGTTCGCGTGCCGGTGCAGGTAATCGACGGCCCAATTAAACAATGGCGGACCGGTGCGCTCGATATTTAATTAAAGTATAAGTATTCGGAGCGCGTACGCGAACTCTCTCTCTCTCTCTCTCTTTCTCTCTCTCTCTCTCTCTGCCCGCTCCGATGTGGTCGCGTGTAAAAGCTTTTTTCCGTCCCTCGTATTTGTTACAGATTCCGCTCGTTATCGGCGCCGTTGCTGGGTTTACGGTGCTCTCCGTCCTGATAATGGGATTCGTTTGTTTCCTACGTTCGGATAGATGCTGCGTGGCCAGAAACACGGTGCCCGCTCTGCAGCAAGTGCATTGGTAAGCACGCGATCCCACGTCGGTGTCCCTCTCGCGCGGCGTCGTCGTCGTCCCGTTTGTTCGTTACCCACGAATAAAAGAAGTCGGAGCAATTTACATGAGAGAAAACGGCGGGATTCTCCTCGAACACACGGCCCGGCCCGGCCCGACCGGACGGAACCTAATGAATTATTCTTTCATTAACGGGACCGCGACCGAGTGCGGCAATCCGTCACTTTTTCAACCCGCGGAGGAAAAGTCTGCCCGGGAAAATCGATGGAAACTTATCTATTGTTCCGTGCGAAAGAGGTGAATCGACGCGACCCGACCGGTACTTTCCAAGTAGAAATGGGGAGCGTTGGTCAGACCCTTGCGGAAGAAGGTATACATTTATTCGGATGACGCGATGGGGGACCTTTGGGAATTTGTTCTAATGTAATTGGTTAATGGACGAACGAACCAGGGAGTGGAGAAGCAACGTTATAAAAAAAGTTAATGAATAGTTGCTCGTTTCTCGAGTAAAAGTACGGAAGATCGGTCGGACCGTAATGAACAGGCTACGTGTATGGTGTAACGAGATACTTTCGAGAATTTGTTTTCAAGCCGGTCACACTTTTTATAAAAATTAATCGAGACTACGAAGATGCGTTAACGGGAAATTATTCGATAAATATATTCTTTTGAACATTCTGAATGATTGGTAACTGGTGGCACCACCTAAAAGAGGCTGATCCTACATTTAAAAAATCTAAGTTGAAATAGGTACACATACAAATTTCTACAAAATGATAAAACATTATTGAGAATGTAATTACAGGAAAATCGTTCTCTCGTAGAAAAACAGAAAATTTCCCAGACCGCATCTTTAAAAGTGTATAATTCTAGGAGCGTGCACAAAGAGAAACAATTCTAATTAATACCTCTATGGACGTTTCTTTGAGAATGGAAACGGAAAGAATTCCAGCAGGCAGATGAACGAACGCATACCCACTGGCCGGTTCCTTGACATTTTATTTTCTAAGAAAACACGATTACCCTTTGAGTTCTTACGTAGAGAGCAAAATTAATTGCACAAAATCTTCGTATAAAAATGTGAGAGAACGAATTGAAAGAACACTAAACGCTGGGATAGCAAGCGTTCCAGGACTCGCTGAAATAAATGCATATACCTTATTGTAGGATTTTAGGAAAAATGGGGGAACTGCCGCGCCAGCGGGAACCCGGGCCTTTCTGCTGCTGGCCGATCGGCTAACGCGCTCACCCACGGAACCCTCCCGTTATTCCCAATCTCCGTACGGTATTTTGTTGGTCTGGGGGGGTCCTGATCCCACATTATTATTTCCTCGAGAACGTTTTACAGAATCGATTGAACGTAGAATGGAGGTGGCGGGACGAGGTAGAATCACTCGAACGGAGACAGAAGGGTCGATCTGTTCCAGCACGAAGGCCTCGAACACGATGATCGAGGATCCCCGCCTGACGGTGGACACGATGGAACGCAACAGCCAGCAGTACGCCTCGGAAAAACGACCCAATCACGTTTTGAAACCGGTGCCGTCGCAGCAGTACCAACAGGAGTGCTATCAGCACGATCCCCCGCACCAGCAGTCGCACTATCAGAGGCATCATCATCACCACGGGCAACATCACGGGCCACAGTACACGCTTCAGGTCAGATAAGTTGATAGACAGAGAAAATCAAGAAATAACCAAAAAAAAATAACGAAACAAATCAAAATAAGAAAGAACCTGTTCTCACAAAAGTAGAGAACGATGTCGCTGAGCGACGTCCCTCGGACTTGATTTTATTCCTCCCGCAACACGTGTCACGATCCCAAAAGCATCTCCTCGAACGCGCGAACGACACGGGCGCCCCTTTTTTTTGAGTACGCGTAAGCTCGCATTCGCCGCTCGCCCCCACGGAGATTTTAATATCTCGTTGGCGGGCTCGTATTTTTATTCCGAAAATTTTGTCGGGCTAATCTAGAAAAGTCGCTGCCGCACCGTTTAGCGGTGGCTCGTTTCGTCGAGCGCGAGATAACGTTCTTTCAACCGAATTCTGCTTTCTCCCGCGACGAAAAGGAACCACCGCGCGCGCGTTCGTACGCGCGGAAAACTCTACTCGGACTTTTTCTGCACAGCTCGTTTCGTTCCGTTCGCTTTCCCTCCCCTCCGTTGCGATGCGATCTCGTTCGATAGAGGCAACGAAGCATGATCCCTCTACAGCAAGAGAGTTTGCGACAGAATGAGAGATAGAGGAGACTCTCTGTTAGTGTTTGATTGCTCGTTGTACGATAGTAGCTGGCTGGACTCGAGGGCCTCGTCGTTGAGACTGGCGTGTCCAAGCAGGACACTCGAAAATGGGCGTCCACCTTCGTTCTTGCGAGCCATAAACGAAGTGGACTGACAGAAATTATGCCACCGGAGCTTCCGATGTGAAACAATCGTTCGGTTAAATTTGTTATAATTTTCTTGTTCAATTCAATATAATTCTATTTTGTGCATCAATAGCACTGCCGATCTTTCGAATTTGACTATACAGTGGAACCTCGGTTATTCAAACTGAACGGACCAACATGAGACACGTTACTTAATTGTAATGTTAGATTAAACGTTTATTGATTTGGATAATGAACAGTTGTGGTTCGAATAATCCTGTTCCTTCCGTACTAAGCGTCAAACGAACGATCTCTAACGGAGGCAAAGTAGAGCTTTCACGAATGGCCTAATTAATTCGTCATGAGTAGATGGCGGATTTTATACATTTCTGACAAGAATCAGTAGGCGAAACTTCAAACAGTAGAAACATTTACAAAATGTAAAACTACGTAAACGTTATTTCCAATCAATCGAAATCGTTTACACAAGAAATAGATATTTATTGAGCTTCATTCCCATGCAAATGATGCGCTGCCTAGTTATGAGACGCCATAGCGGCCACGGCTATTGAGCCACGGAGTACCATCTTGGACACGCCAGCGTTTTCTACCTCTCAGCCACTCACGCAAGACTTTTCCGCAAAAAAAAAACCGGACACTCCGGTCAGGCATGAACGAAACCCCCTTTAGTTTTCGATCTAGTGGTTAGAATGGAGTTTCTGCAAGCGTTTGCTCGCCCTCGCAAGCCAAGATCGTTTTTGAATCACACATACCATCGTAGCGTGCTTGTCGACGCACCCCTTATCCGTTTCGCTCCTCCGAATCGCTCGAGTCCCCTAAACGCGCGCATCTCTCGATATTTCCATTTGTTTTTCCTTCTGTCTCCCACTCGCTCTCCCTCTTTCTCTCTCTCTCTCTCTCCCTCTCTCTCTCTCTTATCGTCTCATCCTATCTTTCCGTTCGCACTTATCGGAAAGTGGTCTCGTGAACAAAAGCATCGGCACTGGTACATATTGAATCGAAAAGTGAGAGAGACGGAGAGAGGGAGAGAGAGAGAGAGTGGGAGAGGGAGACGCGAACGCGACGAGTGCACGTGCTCCACTCGAACGTTGATAATCACGGTGAATAAGAGCAATCCACGTACTGGGCCGGGATGATTTAATTCTAGCTGTTTTTCGCCCCGATCGGTCATATCGCCCGTCACGTTGACGTCCTACGAACCGAGAACCCTCACACATGAAGGACAACCCTTCCGCAAAGCTATCGAAGATATCCCTCGGAGATTAACCACCCGGCTTCGAATTCGATCGGTTCACCGATGATCTACGCACTGGTAAAACATTTTTCGATATAATCATAACTGGACCAGTGGCGGTTCGTGGCTAAAGTTAGTGGGGGTGCAGTTCCAGAAAATTTGTAGCCTTTGTTGTAAAATTGTGTAAAAGGGGGATGGCTGCTGACATTAAGCTTAAGGATTATATATTATTGTACAAGCATAAAGAAGGAATTAAAGAGAAAAGGGCTCATTATATTAAATGTTATCGATAATATCAAGCGGAAATAGGAGTTGCTGCAGTTCCACAGTGTCTATAGACGAACCGCCACTACATAGACAGAGGTTCGTGGAAAATAAAAATTTTCTAATTGAAACGAACTAGGGTGGAATTCCTTTTGTTTCTAAATACAAACAGTATTTTTAAACCTCTTTTTTTGCATTTTTGACATAACTACATGAAACGCGCTAATTACGACAATCGTCGAAGTAGAACTCACGTTGTTCATTATTCTGAGCCGGGTAGTTAACACCCGACCCTCCTTCGACTACTCAAATGAACATTTTATTTATCGATTCTGTTATACTCCTTAAAAAATCAATGATTTTCAGACGATAACATGAAACGAAATTATTAAATTACGTTGCTGAACGTAATGTGCTGGCTTATGATCGACGTCGCTGTAGCTGTCGAAGAATTTACAGCGCCGTTAGGCAAAGTGTTCGTCTGAGTGTCGTCCTCCTTTGTTGTTAAATTGACACAATAAAACCGCCAGCATAACGGAAGTGTAAATAATTAAATTCTTGACGAGATCTCTCACTTTCTCGCGTGGCAAATTAACATCCAGGTCCATCGAGGATTGAAAAACGAGAGTCCCGTACCTAGAAACGAGACTCGTTTCGATCCCCTGTCTCCAGACATTCGAACAAAGCGGATTTTATCACTTAGAACCATAGGCTCGCACAAGCATTGACCAATCGGCACCGGTCCCCCTCGGTTCGCCGTTCACCACACACCCCCAGCCGTCCTCCGGCAGATCGAGATAGCGATTTGAGTGATTTATGCGGTCAGCAGAGTGCATTACGCATGCATTTGGTTGCATCCACTAGCCGCCGTGCCCGTTGTCCCTTTCCCAATTACCCGCAATCTCCTTGTAGGTAATTTAATTTAGGTACGTGTGCCTAAGTAGCGCCGGATACAGCCACTTCTACCATAACGCGATTACGATCTTCCGGGGCAGCCGAACCGTACACCGTTTCGCATTAGTCGAGATCGTTAACATCGGCCCGCGGAACGTTTCCCCGGCACGGTGACTCGCGAAACTGGGTCGAAACGAACCTCGACTCGAAGAAACTGTTGTGGAACTCGATTCGGGATCGTTCGGTGTGTGTATACGCTACCAATTATGTCGCCTCGGTCCCCGATATTATTGTCGCTCGCGATCGCGCTTCCGGTTCGATCACACTTTGCCCATCCGTGCAGAAATTAGTGCGGCAACTTTTCGGAAATTCCTCCAATTTTTCTATCCTGCGTACGTCTCTTAAGGATAGAAATATTCGCAATTCGCTAAGTTCGTTCCATCCTTGAGCCGACTGACGCGTCCCAATGCGAAACAAAGATGGCGGCTTCGCCGCGGTGTAGTTATCGATACATTTCTGCACTTCTGTTGTACATTCGAGTAAGAACGAGACTTTAACCATTGAAGCAGTTCTAAGTCTAAGGAACGAGAAACAAACAGCATTTCTGTTTAATTAAGTTACAACAAGAATGTCCAATCTGTTACACGTCTTAACACCATCGTGTTTAGAAATATGTACATATAAACCCGAAAATGTATACGCACATTGTTCTATACTACAATGTATTCAATGAAAAAGCGTCGGATTAATTTCTGCACTTTTAGAAATTCAGGGAAAACATCCTGACACTATCGTACGTATTTTAACACTAATACCCCAGGAACTTGTATGGGAAATCATGTGATATTCGATGAGCATCTCGTCACGATAAACCGCTTTATATCAGACCATTGGAAAAACACCTGTAGGGATAACTGAACCGGGGGTTTTAGTGTTAAAGATAGAAAGCGTAATCGGTAACAGATCTGCACGCACGATTACCAGCCGACTCCGGTAGGATCTAATGCCAACTGGTAAAAAGTTACAGATCGCTTATTCGACGGGTTACGGACTGGATCAAAAGGTTTGTTTCTTTTCTACCTGATGATCTCTCTCTTTCTCTCTCTGTTTTTCCGAGTGAAGCATGACACTACCATGAGAAATCTTTCTTTTAGCGTGACCGTAACCGAATCCTGCCCCGCCTCGAGCCTAGCCCAGACCTAATCGAAGTTTATCCCAAACTGACCAATCCACCACGGACCTAAACTTCGGCATCGTCTGTTGCAATATCTAGTAGACACATTCGGTCCTGATACAATCCCGAGGTTTCGGACCCAGCGCGAGCGTTACGCTCGGTCCGCGCACTATCGGTACGGCGCGGCGCGGCGTCGTCGTCCAAGCTAATTTCGAGCGAAATTATTCAGCCTGGCCCAGTTTCGCGAGAGACACCCTGAATAAGAAACGAATACCGGTCGCCGCCCGCCGCTTGTATCAGGGTGGTGTATCGTATTATACTATACATACATACATACATATAATAAACAAGAAACGGGTCCAATGTATGCACGACGCCCTTGTTGTTGTTCTGTGCCGTAGAAGAAGCGATCGCATCGACGAGAAGCGGCTGCGTTCCGAAATTTCGTTCCGGCCAATCTGCAGCTTTAGTGTCGCTTTTGCATCGGAAGAGGGCCGTTTCCGGTTACGCCCGCGCACGTGTCCCTCCTCTTTCAGAATCGAAGACTGAATTAAGCGTGTTTTGTTCCGCGATGCGCATCCTCGGCCGAACGAGGTCGATCCATGTGAACGGGACATTCTTTCAGAGTTTACGGTTACGACTATCATTATCAGAAATAAATCGTTGTCGATGAAATCCCGCTGCCGAAATTGTCCGCGACCCCTTGCCTTCGTGTAACAGTCGCATCAGAAAAAACTTCATGTGGAGCATTATCTCCGTTTCGATCACGTGGCAGCAGGCAGCCGATGGGAGGCACGGATGGGCAGCTTGCACTGCTCCCAAGCTTCCCCTTGTCGTCAAACTCTCGCGATTTTACAGAGAAAATCCTGTATACGAAATGCAATTTGATCACAGGGCAAGGGGTTGACCCTAACGAACAGAAGTAATCGAACAAGAGGAGTCTCTGCGGTATTCTCTCCATAGCGTCGCGGTTTTATCTCCGCCATTTTTTCGTCCACCGATCACTGAGAGAGGATTTCCGGAATTTTCTGTAGAAAATAGTGTGTCCATTACTTACGCTGTCGATCGATGTGCGACGCTAATGAGGGAAAACTGTATTAATCCCTGATTAATGGGGACGAGCCAAGATGGCGGACGTGCCATCCAGCGCAAACTTCCGGCGAGCTGTAAACGCGTGTCCGTTCGAACTCGGCTCGCTAAAGGTATACGCGCATCTGTTTGTTTAAATCGATACACCATGAGAGAACGTGTTTGCGTGCGTGTGTGCGCGCGTGTGTGTACGAAACAGATGCAAAGAGAAAGAGAGAGTGAGAGAGGAAGGCATAACGTGAACGCTCGTTAGCGGACCGTAAACGATTTAATCGCTCAAGGGTATTTCCGTTGGTTGCGTTTAACGACAGCGATTCCGGTGCCCGCCCACGATATCGTCGCGAATTCGTTTTACGACCGAGCGCGATCCGACGTCGCGTGTATGCGCAAATTACGTTTACGTACGCGTAATAACGTTACATCGGGCCCCGCGCAGTCTCTTTACTCCTATCGCCGCGTTCCCCTATTAACTCTTTCACAGTTCCGTGACAGGGCAGCTGCGCCTAACGAAAACTTTCCCATCCAAAACAACTATTTCAACCCAATTAACTTGTTTAAATTAATTATTTAATTAATTATTCACGTGTTTATTCACTTTTTCTTGAATCGTTTTCAACGGTACCTTTTCGCGGACTCTGATCCTGTGCAGAGTCGTGTGCATAAACGAAATTAGTAATATTTAATAGAAAATTTTCGTTCGCCTCGATTTTAATGAAATAATCTAAACAAACAAAAAACGTCGGGTTTTTTTGTTAACAAAATAGAAGGTTGCGTAACGGAGATAGTAAAGTAATATTTTCAATGACATGTTTCGACATCCAGTGTAAACGACTGGAACGGACGTTACTGCATTGACGAAAGTAGATCACCAATTTAACGTCTTCAATCACTTTCAACCATTGAGAGCATTTAAAGAAAAAAAAAACGCGAAACATCCACCAACTGATCTAGTTTCCGTTTCAGACCAATGCTGAAAACTGAAAACGAGGAGCACGGTCGTCGGCCCTTAATTTGTCGGAACAAAAGAAGCTCTCGTTTACGGACCCGTGAAGTGTACGTGTGTCGTTAGCTTCGTTTAAACCAAACGCTTAACTCGCACGCGGAGACACGCGTTCTTTCAGCAACGGCGTCATTGTGACACGCGAGTCGTCTCCGAAAGACGTAATTACTGGACCACGGCTCCTTATGCATTTACACGCGTACATACAGCGCGCGAGAAGATCCTAAAAAGAAGACGAGACGCGCGCGCGGTCTCCGCGTTCCTTTTTATATCGCTTTCAACCTATTGAAATAATTAATGCAGGAAGGAAAATTCTGCCTTGGACTGGACCACTAAAATTCTACACAGCCGCAGTCCAGTAATTACAAACAGCGGAATGCCCTGGCGAAGCAGTCCGAGGTGTACCTAGAATTTCTTCCGGATAAAAGAGAAGCATTCTCTAGCTTAGGTGAAATAAATTTCTTTTTTCTTTTTTTTTTAATAATCTCTACGTTCATTCAACTTTTCCGCTTTTCCGTCGTAAACGCAAAAGCTGCGCGGTCTGATATAAATCGCTTTACATCGGCGTGTAACTCGAATCTATTGAGTTTCATATATGAATCGCGCACAGAATTCACGGCTGGCGCCGAGTAATTCGGCTTGTAAAAATGATGGATGATCCCCGGACCGTTCCCGGTGATTTTAATGGGCTGTGAAGGGGTTGTTCCGATCGCGGACACGCCGCGTTCCCATTGTAACGATTAATTCGCCGCGTCGACCTCTGTTAAATCTTCCGTCGCTGTAATCGAACGATCGCGACCTCGGGCGACGCTGCGCGCGATATCCTCGTTAAAAGGTAATCGCGCCGACGCTCGCATCTCCGAACATCCGTTCGTTTCAACATTTTCGCCGTTTCCGCCGAACAGTTGAGTGGAGATCTCCGGTAACCGAACGGCGAAGCATCAGCTCGCGTTGAAACGGAACAGGGTTCCTCGTCTGCGAAATGAAATGTAACGCGAAACGTAAAGGAGTCCTGTTTTTCTAATTCTCCGTGGAGCGAATGCTTTCAGCATCCCGCGGAATCAACTTTCCGATCTACGACCGCGAAACCGAGGCGCACAGTCGGAGACTCCGCTCCCCGTGGATGGAATCCACCGTCGATCGAAATCAGACGGTTCGAATGTGCATTCGTGATGCTTGCAACGTACCGATTTCATTAACGTGCGCGGGTGCATTTACTCTACGCTCTAGAGGGTGTGGATCATCCCGTGCCGCCGCCATCTTGATTTACGTCAATAACCTTGTCCGCAGAGAGCAATAAATTAAGTCCTGCGCTTCAAAGGGAAACGCAGAACGAGTTTAACAAAATTGTGCTAACCAGCCACTTTGAACGTTCGATGGGATCCATTGATTTTTATAAACACACTGGCTCCTTTGCGACGAAATTACTAATGAGCACTGCCGATTCAATAGAAAATTGCGTACGTTCAGTTTTATTCGCTACGAGAACGAACATTACAAAAATGTATCTACTTTTCGTTGACATTTCTCTGCTGGTAATGAAATAAATTTTTCCAGTAGCCAGTTTGAATGTTCGAATGGATCCATTGAATTTAGAGAAAAGTTTACCTTTTGTCAAAATTACGGTACTACTAATTTAGTAAAAATTGCGTGCGTTCAATTTCGTTAGAGATTTCACGTTTCTCTGCTGGTGATAACGTTCGCGTAAATCGCGTTCCCAGTTCGAACGCACACATAAGCGCGTGATCGTCTGTCGCGGGTACAGAACGCGTTCTGTTCCGTTCCGTACATAACGCCGAAGCAGCGTGAACATTTCCAATCTCGATTTACTCCGACGAAGAAAGTACTCTCTCCACCCCATATTGTACACTGTAAATACACTGTAAACTGCATGGTTTGAGCTCCCCTTAATGCATCGTCGACTAGCTACCATTAGAGAATGAAGAGTTAATTAGTGTCCAACGAGTGAAATCCGCTTACCTTTTCGTTTCACGTATGACACTGCACAGATAGCACGTGTTCCCTATGGCCGGAACAAACTCGATTGATCGCTCAGGAACCGACGAATTCAAACCAAGTCGATTGAACGTAGGAACCGTGGCTTATTCGAAACGGAACGGTATACATTGAGTGCGTCCGGTGGTCGCCGAGCAAACGAATCGATCGTTCCATCGCGAATAATTTCTATTTGTATTTTACTATATCGACAATTGTGTCTTAATCAATTATATTAGGTGTACGAGTTCGTTCGTCATGAATTTCCTATTCATCCACGATCACCTGAAGGCTACGAATTAATTATTATCCAGTGAGAGCTACGAATTAATCATTATCACCGGTTTTATTAATCGATATAATTTCTATGGTGCAATTTGTTCGGAGATCGTCGAGCAATCGATTTCGCTCCGGCCAGAGTTCACCGTACCCCGTAGAATCCTAGACATCGTTCGAACCGGTTATGTTCCCCGGTGCAAGCGCAACGCTCGCTCGCGCATCATCCCCCTCACGAATCATCGAATTGTACTGGTAGTAGTGTCTCTGTGAGATCCTTAAGATGAAAAATTGTGCAGGGGGAGCAGCTGTTTCTCAAACCAGATCGTTTAGCGACACTGAAGCCCCACTGCAAGATCGAGAAGCCGCCACAGTACACGACGTTCAAGCCGAGCTCGAACAACTGAAGATTTTGCTATTGTCTATTTTCTATCGATATACACACGCAGTACACGCACACGTCGCGCCCTAGGGGAGAGAAACAAGGGAGGAGGATCGCAACGGGAAGGGAGAGAGAGAGAGAGAGAGAGAGGAGAGAATGATGATGGAGAGTGGCGATCAGAAATGATCGATGGGAGGACGAGACTGAAAAGTAGCAAACAATCAAAACGAGGAGATCGCCAACGCGACGGTATATCGCTCTCCCCTGTTCCACGGTTTTTCGTTCGTAAATGTGTATTTTTTCTGGCAGAGCAGAGTCGCCAGTTCAGGGGAAAGTGTTGGCCCCTCTCTCAGCCAGCACCGGATTGGTCGCGCGACGTTCTGACGCGTGCACGACGGAGACGAAACGCGTCACGTGACCGGCCCGTGGCGGAAGCGTAGGGGAATAGCGTCGTGGAAGGGGAACGGTAAAGTGGAGAGTCAAAGACTTGATCTGGCGACTCTGGACGGAGCAGAGTAGATGGTTTGTGGAAGGAGTCCCCGCCGCGAAAATTGACACCCTGCTCTCCTTGCTCGCGGGTCCTCCTCTCTCGCTCTATTCAACACCGTTCAGACTCTATCTATCGGCCGGAAATTTTGGAATCGATCTTTCGATGGAGATTGTACATTGTTTAACTAGAGAACTCGATTTAAAAGGAAACATAGCATTTTGGAGCCCGAAAGTCTACGACACCGGGATCAACGATCGTAGTTTCCTTTGGCCCGCAGCCTTCGAACTTCTTTTCTGCTGAGCATTGGACAAATTATCTCGATCGTTAAAAGTTTCAAGCGTCATTTTTAAATCTCGAGAAGTTTGTTGAAAGATTGAAGCAACTAAAAGCTGAAATCTTATCACTGCCTAGATCGTTCTAACACGTTGGGAAACTATGATCCAGATCCGAGATAGTCATCGTAGCTTGACAAATTCGCGAATCTCTTCTTTCTGCGGTTCCTTTGCAATGTTCTTAACGTTGAAAAAACGTTCTTTGTATACAATTATTCTTACATTCTCATTTAACCACGAGTGAAACTATTTCTTCTGTCCGATACATGAACAGTTACAACGACAGGCACCAAAAGTTTATTTGATCGAGCAGTTTCTGCCATAAAATCTGGACTTTAAGGAAAGAAGAGTTCTCTATCGGACACATTATGGCTCTAGGATATTGAGAAACCCATTAGAGCCGCCGCGGTCGATAGCAATGAGACCTTCAGTGTCGTTTTGAACTGGATGCTCGCGATGGGAGAGCAAACCACTGCCAAAGATGACCGAGTTAGATCGCATCGGTCGCTTTCAATTAAATGTTAACGTGTTCAGCTGGCTTCGAGAGGAAGCTTATCTTGATGTGGATGATTTGAATGGCTCATTTTTACGATTCCAAGGTTCCAGCCGATGATTGCCAGTGTTCGTCTTTCGTCTCTTTTCACGAGACTCCTTCCGAAAACCATTTTCTCCGCTTTGCCAGGCTATCCGTATCGCTAACGAGTGATTCTCGTCGTCGTCGTCCTCGTCGTCGGATAACATTCGAGATCTCTCTCGACACGTGCTGTGCCAGCGAACTCGTTGTTTTTTTGTTTTTTCATTTTTGTCGCGCCGACAAGAATCGGGTCCCGAATTTTCGCACCGGCGGAAACCGAGAAACCCGCTCGCCGATTCTTTAACCGATAAAGTTTTCTTTCGATAGTGTGATGGTCGTTGTCTCGCAAAATAATACTGCCAGTACACGTATGTTCCGACTTTTCAAAAAAAAAAAAAAGAAACCGACGAGAATAGAAGAAATCTGTACGACAAACACCGGTCACAGAACCAATCAAAATGAGAAAACTATTATGAATCGTATTTATAATGCTTACGATAATGTTGTTAATAAAGCGGTGATTTTCAGCAGCCACTGGTTTTATTCGTGATTAACGCGAACGCAACGCAACGTTCTGAACTCCTCTCTTTTTCTGCGCCGCCGATATTATTATCGTGAATGACTTATTTCAATAAAGGAATTGTGCAAGAACCGTCTCGTCTAATTAATCCCCGATTCCCATCGATTCCCCGTCATTCTACCGATGATAGAATATATATATAAAAAAGAAAATAGGTTTATATTTTCCTGATCTGATATATATATCCTAAGTAAACTGCAGATCTTTATGTACAAATAAAAAAGATCAGGAAAATATAAACCTATTTCCTTTTTTTAATAAATCCAACAGTTTTGTATTTCACCGAAAGAAATATAATTTCTACTATCCCAAATTGAAGAATTTTTAAATTATATTTCTTGTTGATTAGAAGCTTTTGTTCGTTCCAAATTTAAAAAAGTAATCACCACAGCGATTTCTTCTTTATTGAAAATACGGCATTGGACTGTTCTGTCCATCAGCCCTCAGCGATTTCGCGGATTACGAAACATTATAACCACCTAGCGGCGAATCCAGAACTAGAAAGAGCGTTTCCCGTATACCAGATAACACGCTGTGTATCGATACACGGCTGGTTGCAGTAGCACCGACGCTTCCACCGAAAAATTAGATGGCCAGGTGATCAAGAGAGTGCTTGTCGGCCTTGACAAAAGGAATTGTTATAAACATTAAACAGCCATAAATAATAAATTTATCAATAATTACTATCACATCGATCGAAATCAACCAAAATTAGATGAAGTGGGGAGAATTTCACATCACAGCGCAAATGCGCCTAAAGTCGACGAGCACTCTCAGTCAGTCAGTCAGACGGGCCGCGGAATCTGACGAAAGCGGTTCGACTCCGGAACCAGGAGGACCAAGGAGACGATGACCAAGGACTAACCAGAGGATGACCACTTGGTTGACCAGAGGCCGACCACTGACTGACTGACCACTGACTGACCACTGACTGACCCCTGACTGACCCACTTGCCTATGTCGCTGAATAACACAGGGGCTGGTCTCGTCGGTAGCAGTAGTTCTGGCGCTGAGATGGTTCAATTATTCCTCTGCAGATGGCAGCAGCGATCAGTCATAGATTAAATAATACTAGTGTGAACGTGTGAAAATCAGACTATTCGTTCCAAAAATTTCTGTGCTCCTAACTGATGAATAATATATATAAATAATATAGATCATAAAATATATATATATATATATATATACACATCTGTGCAGTCAAATGTTTGCTTCACGATAAAAAGAATTTTAATAGATAAGCGATAATCCAGTTGACGAGTTTGGATTTATATAGCTATTTCCGTTACTTCCTGTTACATATCACCGAAAACAGATGAAATCTTGTGATTGCGGCCTAACGGCAAAACATTTCGCAGGATAACGAAATATTGCGCAACATTAGTTTCAACAGATGCCACAAGATGCACGAGGCGTTGGAATAGGTCAACCACTTCTGTCACTGACTCACAACCGACTCTACATATAGACAGCGTCTCGTGACACGTACTATCTGTCCGCCGAGAGTTGGCACGATTTTCTGTAGTGGGGTGCAGGGGGATCTGCGAGTCCCCACTCTTGCCACCAAGCGGCGTATCCCACTCTCACACTTAGGTTCTGGCGGGAATAGTCGACATAGGTGTTCAGCGTCGCCACATCGCTCTGTTGCAGTTACACTCACGCGCTCGTTTGCTGTCTTCGTCGAGCGATTCGGCCAATCGCGGAAGACGTGCAGCGCGTAGTAGGAATATCACGTGGTACCTACGAGTTTCTCCGTGCCAACTCTCGGCGGACGCATAGACCCCTCGTGTTAGCGTCTAGGTTATCGTGTCGTCCGGACTTTCGGCGGATTGTTTTTTCAAAATTCTTTCGGAACCCGAGCCCGTTAATGTAAATTGTAATTCTGCTATCATGGCGGTACGCGTACAATTCGAGAATAACAACGAAGTCGGTGTTTTCTCCAAGCTGACGAATTCTTACTGCCTGGTCGCAATTGGTGGTTCCGAGAATTTCTACAGGTAACAATAGATAAGATAATTGTTCGCATCGCTCACTATCTGTCTTCGAAACAACAAATCGTTCGGAGCTGTCTCGGTACAATGATCCTTGCGTGTCGCAAATCTTATGAGCTCCGATCGCATATCACGCGAAGCGCAATGAAAACATTTGCTGTTAGTGAAATGCATAACATCGTAATTGCAGTGTATTCGAGGATGAACTATCCGAAGTCATTCCTGTCATTCACGCGTCGGTAGCAGGATGTCGAATTATTGGTCGATTATGTGTTGGTAAGTAACAATTGATAATTGTTAATTGTGAAAAATTTAACGCAATCGAAAAGTATAGATATTTGAAACAAGATGAATGTAATTAGGAAACAAAAATGGTCTCCTGGTACCGAACACAACGACAGACACTGAATTACAGCACATACGAAATTCACTGCCAGATGACGTCAAAGTCCAGCGAGTAGAGGAGAGGCTCTCTGCTCTTGGTAATGTTATCGCGTGCAATGATCATGTGGCTCTGGTGCACCCTGATCTCGACAGAGTAAGTATTTATTGTTGGTAGGGATGAGAGCAAAATATATATTTTAACAGAGAGAACTATATAGTGCCGAGCAGTGAAAGTCTCAAATCTCATTGTATGTATACTACGTTAATATGTTCATGTATTGTATTGTATATGCTACATAAACCATTCCTGGTTTAAAGCAATAAATAAATAAATATAAATATATCTCTAATTTAAACGTTTATCTACGTCTACAGGAAACAGAAGAAATTTTAGCCGATACTCTGAAGGTAGAAGTATTCAGGCAAACTGTGGCAAGTAATGTCCTAATAGGTTCGTACACTGTGTTATCGAATCAGGGTGGTCTGGTACATCCAAAAACTTGTATACAGGACCAAGATGAGTTGTCGTCTTTACTCCAAGTGCCACTTGCTGTAAGATCGCTTAATACAGCTACATAACAATTGTACGCGGTATGCAAAAATATTTAGCTATTTATTGTTGTATTAAACAGGCAGGGACAGTAAATAGAGGCAGCGACGTAATAGCTGCAGGAATGGTCGTAAACGATTGGGCTGCCTTCTGTGGCATGGACACAACCTCGACAGAACTCTCGGTTATCGAAAGTGTCTTTAAACTAAACGATGCTGCCCCAGCCGCGATTACATCAACTATGCGTGCATCGCTTATAGAAAGGTAAATATATAAGCGAATATTTGGATATGTTATTTAAATTGATCGTAATGATAATCAACGTTCTTCCATTTGTTTCAGTATGTCTTAAATGAATTTGAACTTTCTAAGAGAACACGGACAGTTTGGTGGATGGTAGAATTGCACTGTGTACATAAATTGAATATTTATGTTATATTAAATGAACTGAGAGAGTGGTACATTAGGAGCGATATACCTGCAAGAACCATACTTTCTTTATAATTCCATCAATAGACTACGATAAAACTGTAACGTAATATTCTGTACGAAGGTTTATATAAAATGTATCATCATTAAGTTTTACCCGATCACCACGATAAGGAATTTTACTGTGTACCGTGATTTTAAAATACCTCGTACAAAAAAACGAACGACGACACTTAAATATTAGAAATGGTTACTTACCTCTTATTGTAACTAAATAAGAAAAATGTTGCGAACTCTGATTGTATGTTGCAATATAAGTCCCATGGATTTTTAAATATTTTAAGCTTTTTTTTTTAAGTGCATACAAAAAGAGAATATACGATTTCATTTTTGTCGAATGTTCTTTCGAAATTCACGAATTTATAAATATAACTGCATATAAAACGGAAATATTTTATTGAAATATATTTCAATTGATAATCTCTTTGAATATAAACATTTTTTGTGTCAAAAAAGTAAATCATTTCAATTCTGACTCTCTAACTGCCTTATATATAATAAATGAACTATTGTAAACAACATTGTGCGGACCAGCCTGCTAATTCAGTTTATTACAAATAAAAAAAAAAAGGGAGGGCAGCCTGGATTCTATAAATTTTGATTAACAAGACTAGAGTAATGGTAATTGTTCAGCATGTAACAACTCGGAAGCAGCAGCGGAATCTGCACACATAACTAATGTAATACCTGCTTGATAAGACGCAGGGATACGAATGTGAGTTGTACCAGTATTAGCATTACTAAGCTGTCGTTTTTGAGTCATTGCTTCTCGTACCATATTTACAACTTGTCCTGAAAAAAAATCAAAATAGTACACTACGCCGTAACGGTTAATGAATATGATTAATTACGTACCGAGAACATTGAGCTTCCGCCACCTGTGGTTCATAGTAGCGAGTGGCGTTAGATCTGTATTAGCGTTCCAATGAGCCAGAACATCTGCTCTCCGAATAAGCAATATACTAGGACTTACAAGTTGATGCCACACGTACTGAAAGGAAAATCAAAACTCAATACGATGTAAGCGATTAATGAGATAAGTTTCTACAATTTTTTCAACCAACCTGTTCGGGTAAACACTCTAACGGATTGGTTAAATATATGCCTGCTTGTCCCACACCAAATATCATTTGATGATGCCATGCATCTGGAATATCGCATCCTTCTCCACAATGTTGTAAATTCAACGTTGCGATGGGCGCAGCTCCTTTAAGAGAGATTTTACACTTGTACAATAAAGATCAATATATTTGACAATCGATTTTGTTCAATATATTTGACATTCTCAATTGCACACCTCTCGAAATCCAATAATGCAGCCAATGAGACAAAGAGACTTTTCTTTCCGGATAGAACGCAAAGAATTTCGTGATAACTGAACCATTTGTACACGAAGCTATACCTCGCGCCAAATCTCTGTGAGTCGATCCTGCTACTGATCGGCTGTACAAATATCGAGGTAATGGTGAGCCTGGTTCTCTTTGTCTAGTGTTCACACCGTTTAATAATGCCTCCAGAGAAAATGATACATTTAAAGCCAACTGTAAAAAACGTTCCTCGATTAGATTTCTCATTATTAATATACATACAAGGTAACCAATTATTCATACCAAAGCATTGATCGCAGAAGTAGCACCGCACGCAGACGTTTCGATTTGGGTAACTTGTTTCACCGTGGCTTCCTTCTCGCTCCATAACATAACTTTTTCCACCGGTAAAAGCCCATCTAATCGTTCATTGGATAATTCGCTTTCCTGTAAAAGAAAGAAATTCGTATAAAGCGATACAGATTTTGTTCAAGATCATAATGCTAAAGCATATTAACTAGATTCGAGTCGCCACTCTGGTTGAACTCTGCCTGTTTATTGAGCATCAATTTCTTTGCCATTATACGATGGTAAAGGGTCGAACTGAGATTCACTCTTCCAGAGTTTAAATTTTTAAATAGCAGCTTCAAGTAAGAGCTCTCCGAGACCGAAGCCATTGAAGATTCAGCCCACAGCTCCGATTCGGTGTCTCTGTTATCACCGGGTGAAATAAGATCTCCACTTGTGTTGTGATATCCGTATGATTCTCGCAACGGACATCCTGTATTACGATATAAGCCGGCAGTGTCCCATTTTTCTATAAAATCATACATAGATATGAGCTTTGTACAGATTCACTGCTAAAAACAATTAGGGAATATTTTATTCTCATCGATGTTAAGTTTGCATGTGTGTTAACACTTCATGTTTTGTTTGCCAAACTTTGAGAGTCGACGACAATGAATTCATGCATTTTGGCTCAAGAATGTAAATATTGCATTTATATATACCTCGCTACCACAACTTTTATATAATATCCCCTAATTGTTTTTAGCAGTGTACCTTCTCGTGGTAGACCAGAAATAAAGTATACCGGTTGCGCCACTGGTACTTGGCATCCATGGCAAAGGATGACTTGGTTTCACGCTCGGTTCTGGTGTAGATTGGCTAGTTGATGAACACGGTTGAGGTTCTACATGGTTCACGTTCTGTACACTCTGTTTCAGATGTTGCGACGTAGATGCAATTCCTTGTCGTGATACAACTTTACCACTACTTAAATCGTTTAATACTGGATCCTGCTCTACGTTGTCTAACGCTATATTCTGTATGTCTTCGTTTATAGAGGCCAAGTCGCTATCTCCAGTATCCTATGAGGAAGATACAGCCGTCAGAAACGAGTTACGCTTCCAACACGATCGTTTAATACCTGTTCGCAGGAAGGCCCAGGGTCAAAATCCATTTCTAAAAAGTCCATCTCTGGACTGGATCTACCGCTATGAGATTGTCCTTCCTCCTCGCCTTCTTCCAGTTGTCCGTGGTTCGCCTCTCCTCTTTGAGCCAAGTGAACCGCGTCGTCGTTCCCCTTGTATGTGTAAATACAATAATCTTCCCCGTCCGACATATCGCCCTCGTTTCCAGAACTAGAATCCCTCCTCTCGTTTTGCTCTCTTTGCGTGCTTTGCTGCAGACAAAAATGTATTAAACATTTATACAACAGCAAGCAAAATGATATTTACTCGGGGTGTGCAGGAACCTTAACATGTCGGAATGGGTCAAGTCAAGGACAAGTCAAGTTTCCAAAATTTTGAGATTCCCAAAAAATTTTGTGTTTCTTGAGATTCCAAAATACTGCACGCATTTATTAATATTTACCTTTTGCAACCCACTCGGCCCTGCGACTTCTCTGTTTCCATTAATATTAGGTCTTAGGAAACAACACGTCCCTTGGCTTGTAGAGCCTACACTGCCTCCTATATTATTTAATACACATTTAGAAACATAGGATCTAGATGGCCAGGCACTGTCCACTTCAGGACTAGAATCTGAACTGCACGATACTTTTGATGGACATTTTTCAATTCCAGATACATAATCTACGTTGTTCTTCATGTCAATATCCTCATTTGGTCTAGGTAGCAACATGGTCGATGGGATTGTGGATGAAATGGACGCTGTGTTATTCAAATGTGTAATTGGATTGGATGCGGTGCCAGTGTTGTATGAGACTGGTACAAAAGTGTGATTCGAATGTGAGTTACTTTGATTAGAAGATAAGTTTAAATGCATCTGAGGCTTAGGCAAGTTTAAAGCGCTCGTGTTCATTATAGTCTTATGCTTCAATTGACTCGTAACAGTAGAATTTACAGTTTGAGGCTTGATACTATTGGTATTTAAAAATATGGAAGATACACTTGCGTTCACCATGTCCTGATTCGTGTCTTGGTCCATAGAATTATTGAAACCAGATGTGGCGGCTTGCATAGATCTTGTACCATTAGCCAACGCGACCGAAGACATGGAAGACAGAAGGTTCTTGGCACTGTTCTCACCTATCTTATTATTTAACTTTAGTTGATCTCCACATAGTCTACTTTCGATCGGTTGATTACTATTACTTTTCTTTAAATGTCCATCCACTTTTGTCTCCGTCTTGTTTTGGTTATTGCTTGTATCTTCTTGAGAATTCATATTATCTGGAAAAAGGAAGGCATCAATTTATCTATTAAAAAGCAAACGGGAACGCGACCGAAATGAGACTGACAATTTCGAATTATCGAATCAGCGAGGGACTGTATCAAATGAAACGGAATTTCACCAAAAGAAAAATGTGTTGGCAAGTTTTACCTTAAAATTATTTTTCCGACGGTTTAATGATTAGGCGGTATCCAACATTAGTGTACTCTTACGCGAGTTTACAGTATAAATGAATCGAGTGTCAGTCCTTGATTGTTAGATGTACTGGGAAAAATAAGACCGTGTGTTATTCGGTTGTTAGAATGCAGCGGTATCAAGTGAAAAAGAACGAAATGCCTCACTAACTTCGTCTCCCGTACGAGTTCCGGAAGTCAGCTGATTGTTAGAAACAAGTGTAGGTACGCGAAGATTCGTTGATTTGCGTATTTTTTTTCGAAATAAATCTATTCAATCATTCATAGCGATAGGGAACAATGTCGATCATTGCTTTCGTTAGAAACGAGCAGAAGTGACTTCGGAACAGAATCGTCCTGACTTGTCTGTTGTGCATTAATTAGATGCCCTCGGACTTTCGATATTTACAAACTATTACCGCACAGGTTGCATACGGAATGCGTCTATCATTTGCCTGAAAGAAAATGCTACAGTCCGATTCCGATCGCAGTTCTATGTGTTCTATACGATAACAACTCATTGCTATCCCCTCTATCATTTTATATCCTGTTTATCTCGTTATAAGAGCGAGCGAAAAAAGAAGCTCCAGTCACACGACGCGAATTCGTGAAACGGTTTGTACACACTGGTACGCATAACAAATTCTATTACTTCTATCAGAGAGGATCTTCTATTAAAATTATTTGAAATGTCATTTCAAAATTGGCACTCTGTATTGCATACCGTATTTTTAAGATTATTTCTTCTGTCTGCCTATTATTAAATTGCTTATTATTTTTATTTTCAAATAACAGTGCGCAATAAATTACTTCAAGTAGTTATTTCTTATTTTTATTTCAACTAACATTTATCCAGGTCTGTTCCAAATACATCAGAATAGTTGTTCCTCTCTGGAACAGTCTCTAAACAAGTGATATACCATTCTGAATATCTTGTTACCGAGATATTTTTTTAATAATTTTTTCCCATTATTTTATATAATTTGAGGAATATTTATTATGATTAACATTAACTGTTAGATGTAAACGTGTCCGTAGTTTCCAGCATCATGTGATATCGCCTTTGAATGCTTTACGCTTAGATGCCTATTATGTGGAGAATATAGAATATACACACTACGATAAGAGCTCGTTGGCAGGTCTAGGGAGAAAATTGCTACCGAGGCTGTCAATTTTAATTCAGGCAGTAGAAATTCATAATACAGATAAAGAAGATCAACCAAATATTCAACAAAAGACTCTATACGAATAACGATAAATACGTGCACGATTTATTTATATTTATACATTAATATTTCTACCACTGAAGATGAATGTATTATGGTATTATCTAGAAACTATATGTATATATGTATGTAGATAACGTTGAACGACTCAAAGGTTCGACCAGGTTCGACTGGGTTCGACATTGTTAGTCCCTAGAATAACAAACACGTTGTGTTGTTTTGGTTTAGATCGAGTTAATGATTTTCTTTGTCCCCGATTCTTCGTGAAATTATATATTATAATTAATATCTGCACCTTTCTATTTTATAGGTGTTTTAAGGCAAGTTTTCTTTGAAATTGTAAAGTGGTCGAGTTGGAGAAGAGAAACTATGTTTTCTTGCACATGAAGAGCGAAATCTGATCTTATCAATCGTCCACGATGAATATTATATGTATTAATACGAAAAATGTGATCTTCGTTCTTCTGGCGATTCTGATGACCACTGTGAAACATGTTTCTATGGGTTATGGTAAATACAATGGTCTCTAATGTTTACATAATTTTTTGTTAACAAATTTTCATGAGACATTTTCTTTACAGATAGCATGGTTAGTAACATGATGAAGGAGGTGAATGTAAATTCTACACCAGCATACACTAGTAAAAAGGTAATACCACAAATTATTTCATTGTCAATTTCTTAAACATTTACTCAACAATTGCATCGTTCATAGGAGGAGATAACCAGACTATGCCCAAGTGGTACTATGTGTTCAGAACTGAGTGGAGAATGTTTAAACTGTAATTTAAATTTAAACTGTGTATATGGGCAAGTATATACTGCAAATTGTACAGTCTTAGATCAGATCGATTGTATTGTAAGTAAAGTAAATACATATATAATATTGTAGCATTTCTTATTTGTGCAATTATAATTTGTGAATTATACTTTTAGGGTGAACAAACCTTTCAAAAGAAGTACATATGCCGCTATTGTTATCAAACAGAACATTGGGAGCATCATTGCCAACAGAAGAACACTTGCAGTTCTATGGCTTCTCCTAGACAATACTATAGAACAAATTGTACAGTGAATAGTAACATTCTCTGTCTGGGGAGACGCAAATTCATGAAAAATTTACTATGTAATTGGACTGTAGGATATCGGTGGTCTACCGCTCTAATTTTAAGCATTACCTTAGGAGGCTTTGGAGCTGATCGGTATGCTGTTATTCTAATATTAAGTAGCTTGGTATTACTATTAAATTGATAAAAGTACTATTATGATTTTTAAAGTATAAATATTCTATATCAACTAATATCCATTGCAGATTCTATTTGGGACATTGGCATCATGGAATTGGAAAATTATTAAGCTTTGGTGGACTCGGTGTATGGACACTGATCGATGTTATACTCATTTCTGTAAGATACTTAGGACCAGCAGATGGATCATTATACATTTAACTGCCATTCTGATAACATAATTATATTCTTTACAGAAAAGGATGAAATTTATAGTTTAATTGTTGATAACAATGATTAATCTTATCTAAATTTACCATGTAAAATATGAACATTTTATTTATTATGTCTAAAAGAACTGAATTGTAATATGATATGTATATATATGTATGTTGAATCATTCTCATTCATAAATACAATATTTTTAATAATTTTAAGTTTTTACCTGACATGTACAATTTCTTAAGTATATAAACACAGAATTGTTGACATATCTCTGAATTATGTAATAAAGTATTCTTTAATATGGTTTTCGCTTATTTATATTTATTTATAACATTCCTATTCTCTCTTGAGTTTGCACTCTTATTTCCTTTCTGGTTATAGATGGCGCTATAAACATTTGAGGTTAATTCTAACCTAATAAAATAATAAACGCAGTTTATTCAAAATGTTACAACTGTATTTATTTTCTTTCCGTGAACAATATCGATACAGCAACATTAATAACATAATCTAACACCACCAGAACAAAAATAGAATTGCTATAATTTATACGCCAATGTATATTGCGGCATGAAAAACACTGTATTTATTCTCGAACATTTTCTGTATAATTACTTGGATAAATATATAGTTTAAGATCGGTATGCACAATGATATTTACTTTTAAACATTTTTTGAAGATATTAACTATATATTAATTGCCAATCAGGCACTTAAATTGCACGATTTTTTTGGTATATGCAACAAAAACAACCCGTTTCTTTTTTTTTTATTTGTTTTATTTATTATTTATTAAAGTATTTATTTTTCAGCATATCAATCATTTCAACAAACGTACTTACGTAACATGAGTACCCTATATTTTTATATCAATTTTTTACGAGAATTAACAAGATTGATGAAACACAATTATAAATTTATACTTTTTTATACATTTGTACATTACGTATTTTATAAACTTAAAGTATTAATGAACACAAAACTTAAATGGAAAGTTTTGTCAGACTATGAATTCAAAAATGTGCTGAAACAATCTTATGATGAAGCAGAGTATTACATAGATTGTAATTCTTGTTTACTGGCAAATATAGAATTGTTTAACGTATGTACTCCAACTTGGTTTTACGTGTGCTCTACAGTGTCTTTCAAAAAGTACAAATTATTAGTTGTGCCACTAAAGGATTCAGATACAAATGAGGTATTTGTAAATGAAATTGTTAGACATAACATAGAAAGTGCACTTCAATGTACAATTGATAATTGGGTTTTATGTGAGTACAAAATAAATATTTCCAAGAAATGTCTGTTTGCAATAATTATCTAAATAATGATTACCCGTACTTCATTTCAGTGCCGATAAAGGATAATATCGTTAACTTTGCTGCAGTGGCAAAAATTTCTATGATATCAAAGTCACACGAATATACAAATGATTTAATTGTTACTATACTAGAAGATTACTTTTCTGAGCCTCGATTTTTAAGAAAAAATGATGTATTTGCCATCAATACAAAGGATCAAATTTATTCATACAGTAACCCCTTGTTGTCTGTGATATATTTTAAAGTTAATACTATTAAAGTTAAAGAGAATGTAAATTGTAGAGTGAAGGATGGTTGTTACATCTTGCGAGAGGAGACAACACTTATTCAAGAATCAGATGTACATAGTTATCTACCTCGAAGACACTCTTATCTTGAAGCCAAACAGAAACTAGTGGAACCGTATCCACCAAATTTTACAAATCCTTTGATACATTTAGAACATTGCATTTTGCCATTTATTAAATGTGATATTCAATTACCTATTAAGCCAATATTTCTGATCAAGGGTTCACCGGGTTCTAATAAACGCAAATTGGTACAAACTGTGTCAGAAAGTATTGGTTTAAATTTTCTTTACACAGACTTGGCAGAAGTACAGGCATTAACATCGGCACAAACGGAAGCTAAATTACGCATAGTATTACACAATGCTGAACAATCGGTGCCATGTATACTTTGTCTAAGCAACATAGAAGTTTTTGGAAAAAACTCTGAAGGCCAAAAAGATGAAAGAATTATATCCACTTTTTCAACAGAAGTACATACCTTGTACAATAAAGATTTAAAATATCCAGTTATCATAATAGCCACAGCAAATGAGTCTGAGATTCCAGCAGAATTAAACAGAATGTTCATTGAGACAATTCAGATGGAGCATCTGAATAAAAATGAAAGAACAGACCTGATTTCATGGTTACTCAAAAAAACGAAACATAAATTGTCAATCAGACCTATCTAAAGTTGCAGGAATGTGTTCTGACTACAGATTCGCAGACTTGAATGCATTAATACTGCATGCAGTCAAATTCCATAGCAAGCACACCGATGACAACTTGAATTCGTTAACACTGACCCAAGAAGACTTTGATAAGGCTTATGGTAAAATTATACATAAGAAAAAATTTAAACGTACTACTTATTTTTTAACTTTCTCATTATTTATTTATAGAGTATATGCAATCAATATATACCGACTGCAAGGGTGTACCTCGTATACCAAAAGTGCATTGGGAAGACATAGGCGGCTTAGCGGAACTGAAACACGAAATTATGCGCCGCATTCAGCTACCTCTCTTAAATGCTCTTGGTTTTGGTCAATCTGGACTGCTTTTATACGGGCCACCTGGCACTGGAAAAAACTCTTCTCGCTAAAGCTGTAGCAACGGAGTATCAACTCCACTTTTTATCCATTAAGGGTCCTGAAGTGTTGAACATGTATGTCGGCCAAAGCGAGAAGAACATCAGACAGGGTAACATCATTTAAAAACATGATCTTGGTTTTTGTAACACGAAGCCTTAAAATAATTCCCGGACTGGTCCCAACATGGGGCATAAAATTAGGTTTCATCTTGGGCCTTCCAAGTCATACAGTTTGGTCCCATGGTCAATTTGATGAATTGCAATTCCGAAAGCTGCGAATACACTAGCAAGCAACTTGCAAGAACAACTTGCAGAAGCGTGTACACTTGTGTGCAAATATTATCAATAGACTGCGGATCTTTATACAAAATAAAAAATCATCTGGCGAAGTATAGGTATTAACGTTGTACTACTTTCTTGCAGTGTTCGAACGAGCAAGATCAGCAGCTCCATGCATAATATTCTTCGACGAACTGGATTCGTTGGCACCGAATCGTGGCCGCAGCGGTGACAGTGGAGGAGTGATGGACCGCGTCGTCTCCCAGCTACTTGCTGAAATGGATGGTCTTGATGGTGCCAATAGCATCTTCATTATAGGAGCGACGAACAGGCCAGACCTCATAGACCCCGCGCTCCTCAGACCCGGTCGATTCGACAAGTTGTTATACGTTGGCATTCATTCCGACCGCGACGCTCAACTCAATGTGCTGGAAGCATTGACTCGAAAATTTAAATTGCGCAAGAACGGCGAAGAATTAGCACAGCTGATAGATCAGCTACCACCTCATACTACTGGGGCTGACCTGTACTCAGTCTGCTCCAATGCGTGGTTGAACGCCGCGCGTAAAGTATTGAGCAAACTTGAACAAAATGATTTAATAATCGACGACTTGAACGAATCTATTACTGTGGAACTGGAGGACTTCTTGAAAGCTGTTCACGAAATGGTTCCCTCTGTCAGCGAGGAAGAGGCAGAGAGATACAGAAGAATGCAAACCGAGTTGTCTTCGACATAGTAATTTGAAATATTGACATCGATTTTTACCGCAGACAAATTAACAAAATTATTGAACGAATGCTTCCGACGAAGCGTCCGCTTTTCGAGGGTGGAACATCTTTCAATATTATAAACGACAGTCGATCTTTTTATTTCGGGAAATATGTAAAACAATTTTTACAACGAACAGTTAAATCAAGAAAGGTATTATCTACGCTCTATCTCTAGATATTGCACCAGAACGGTTACTTTTAGACGCTAGTGCGTGACGAAGAACAGCAGCACGATCCTTGAACGGTTCCATTTCCTACCTTATTAAAAATTCTATTACAATATACACTGATCCGAAATATACAATGTAGAAAAATAGGATAGCTAAATCCACTGTGTACCTATACCGGGCATGAAATTCAGTAACGAACGAATAAAGGGTTTCTTTACTGGACGCGGTTGGATTAATTGTTCTCATGCAAATTCATAGTAGTTGAAATAAAGGAATACGTTTACTCTTTCTCTCTCTTTCTCTCTTTTTCTCTCTCTCACTCTCTCCGAACATGGTCGGTTCTCTACAGCCAACCCATAAACTCAGTGCTTGGGTCCATTTTGACTCAGCAGTCGAAAACATTTACTTTGAAGTCTCACATTCATTATTTGTATTTTTTTTGAAGTTCCCGTTTATTCTATACATTTTAACTCTAAAAATGATTACTTTACATTACTTTATAAAAATAGTGAGAATGTGTTTATCCAAACTTTTAGCAATTTTTAAAAAAATATCTACTCAAAGAAATAAATTTGTTGAATAATTTCTCATGGACGTGTATCTTCACAATCTCAATAATCGTAAATTAAAAATATTAGAACACGTCCTGTAAACCTAGTGCTAAGAACTGATAGAATTTATTAAGGTCAATGTATTTCAGAGAAGTTTCTGTAGAGATGTGATTAAAAAAAATTAATCAGCAAGAGCTTGTGTGGACCCGAGCCCCAGCAATCGCGTCAGAGACGTCCGATTTCTAAGGGTTGAACGACTAAATCGTGTTTCATTGGATTTCCGCGATTCGTTTGTGGAACAAGGCCATTCGAAGTGGTATATCTCGCGAGCGTAGCCCTGCGACACGTGCCCTGATTTCTTTGTGCCAGGGTTTCTCAACCGTATCACTAACGGGATCGTAGAAAGATAAAAGATAAATACATATATATATATATATATATGTATATCCGTAGAATTATGGTCGGGCGTTGTCACGCGAAAGGGTCGAGAACCCCCGCTCTAAAACAGATTCAATTGCGCTATCAGAAACGCACACACAGTACACGCAGGCTCTCACGAATTATTCACGTCCCATAGGCGGCGGTCAATAACGTACCTTTGGTATGATCGCGAGATAAGATCGGTTCCGTTTACAATTGCTTCGATGTACGAACTTGTGTATGACTTTCCTGAATTATGCCTGGTCAGCTAACTTATCGTTTACGCGACAGAAAAAGGAAACGTGTTTCGCACACGTACATCAGAACGTCGCGACCTTTCAACAATACAAGATATGAATCGATACGACGAAAGCCACGGGATTGCGTGGGCGTAGCCGTTGCGAACGTACATTTAAACGCGCCTCGCGAGAGAGAAAACTTTTAAGAATTACGAGTATTTTTATTCTTGAATCATTCTAGAAATCATGTCCGCTTGATAGCTTCGTAAAAGTAAACCATCTTCCGTTGTTCGGCCGTCGATCTGTTAACCGGCTGATGTTCCTGTGTTTGATTCAATAAAACCTTTAAAACTTATCAATTGTTGATATCGTATTATTGATAAGAGAATAAATCGATGCAAACAGAATGTCCACAACTTTGCACCGATGCTCGATACAATAAAATCTAACAGTCGATTAAATAAATAAGACTTCCTCGGTTAACAGATTAACAAGAAGAGACGCCCGCGAACATGCCTGCGGGTCAGCCAGTTGGTTTCGTTCGTTCCGTTTTTAATCGAACTACAGAAAACATGATTACTTTAAATACCCTTATAATTTTTTTTGTTCTTTTTTGGATTTTTTCTTCTAAAACGCATATACACTAATTACCGGGGTCTTGTTTCTCTTGTATCGACAGGTTTATTTAGTGCGGTCGAGGATAGCGGCGTACGTAAGTACACACGTACGCTAACATAAGTATCACATTCGATAAATACGCTAATCGCTGCGCGCGATGCAACAAAAGAAATCGACAAAAATCCCGTGCGAACTCAGTTCTAGGAAGCACGTACACTTCAAATGATATTTCGCTCTTTTCGAATAAAAAGTAAGACGGATATTCCTCCTCTTAGTGACAGACTCGATGAGAAGGAGGAATATCGGCGAAAGGGAATTACAATCAGCCTACGCGTAGATATTTTGGCCACTGTACGCTTACGTGGATGCATGCGATTCACTGTTTCCCTGGAGGTAACGATACAGCGAGGCTCTATATTTTCTCCGTAGCGTCGCACCTTTCGGACCCCTATAACATCCCTACCATCTCGTTGTTAAATCCTTCCAATGTTGACGTACCTCTTGGCCTGGACATTCGACAGTTAGGATATTTAGCCAGGATTAAGACAACACCTTGCGTCTCCAGAGCCGCGTGACGTTATAGGGAAAAGTCTGCATAGCGACAAACCCTATAATAGTATCTTGACTTGGATATTGATAGCTACGGTGTCTGGCCAAGAAAATGTTACTTTACGTCTCTGGAGCCACGTGACATTATGGAGGAAAGACCGTCTAGCACTAAACTCTATAACAGTAAATCCAGTGGGTTGTAAGAGGTATATCTGTACCCGAAGGTCGACAAAGGGGATTGTGACAGTAGAAAAGTGACGGTTTAGTGCGAAGCGGCTCATCTGAAAATTAATTGTTTTTTATCAGACTAGTTTCGAAAGTGTTTGAGATGATAAAGGTGGTCTTGGGCCAAAGGACCTCAGGACTTGATTTAGACTAGAACAGAGAGATTCCGTTTACGGACCCGCTAGGATTGCCAATTCACTATGCGTCGCTACCTCCAAGCATATTTGTTTTAATTACCGCTTTAAGTATACGAATGAAATACGTAATTAGACTACATGCGAAAGATTCAAAGCTACGGGGGGGGGGGGGGATGGTCGATTGAAATCGCTCGGTCGACCGCGGTTAAAATGAAATACTTTGTACTCGGCGGGCGTGAACTTGTTTCGCGAAGTTCAACGTTTCATCACTCGTACTTACAATTAGTGTCTCATCGCGGGTTATTTTTTTTTTTGTTTAAGCAGTCTTCTTTCTGTTTGTTTCTTTCTTTTTTGCTTTGTTCATCTTCTTGTATACGTACACACGTGCGCTTTATGTTCGAGGAAAAGAGATGCAACACTGGTACTTCCGAGCATCTTCCCACAATAAAGTGTTCGGTAATAAGACTTAAAAGAACAACTGTTTGAACGCGTGCAAAAATAATTTTCCACGCAGTTGATTTTTCTCTCGAGACAAACTGTCGAGGGCGCGCGTCGCCCGGCTAACTTGAGAGGGAATCTTTTTTGTTTCATTGTTTCCGCGATGCTCTCACAGAACAACAATCCCTGAGCTGTGGAAGTTCACTTTCCTTCCACGCTTCAGAGTTTATAAATTCTACATGCTTCTGTGCACAAGGAAGGCCAGTTATGACCCCTCTGTGTTCGACCCTGGAACAAAAAAAAGATCGACTGATTGAGATAATACTTATGCTTCCCTTTGGGGGTGGGACTTCTATCTTCTCTACTATGTCGAGTTTATCAACTGTTTAGGCATATGCTCTTATTAGATTGGTGCGTATGAACTGTCGTCTTCTATAGCTATTGCAATACCCTGTTTAGATTTGCGTTTAATTTTACATTCTATCGGTACACGTTCGTACCTTAAATGATTGGAGACGTGAATCATTAACGTTACTTAGCACAAAGGTTCCAATTACCGTGACGCTAGTGTGCCGGCACTGAAAGTGTTGAAAGGACACTTCGTATTTACCAATCTAGTATCGCAAGAGACTACTACTGATTAAGAGAATCATGGATAAGATGGATGTATCGCTGATCATTTTAGGTTGACATGATTGAAGGTGGTATATCGCATGAGTTACTCGAAGGCAGGTTTTTTGTTTGGTAGGTTTGCATTTTTTACGCATACCTGGTCAAGACGATTTCGTGGCAAATTCGTGCAGTATGTCACAAGCCATTTCAAGATCGTTCCTAGTTATAACGAGCGCTCTAATCACGGCGTCTTGCGCGAATCCGAGAGCCGTCAGCTTGGAAATGTGTTCGACGTTGACGTTCTCGTATGCCGCGGATTCTGGCTTAGCAGAACCGGTGGGATCGTCCTTACCTCTCATTAGGGCGGACAATCGTGCCGTATTCGCTTCCAGATTAATGTTCCTCACGACGTGCTGTCTCGTACCGGGTATCACGATCGTGTTCTCGTAGTGGTGATCCTGTCTATTGTGCTCTTTGCCGGACTTTGGGGGTCGCGGCACCGATAACGGCGGCGGAACCGGTGGCACGCTGTTGCTCGACGTCGTTTGACTCGACGTCGAAGACGCGCCGCTCGAACGACTAGGTTTTTCAGGTAATGTTGGCGGCTGTGGCTGTGCCACGGTTATGTGATTCCCTTGCGATCGACGCACGTGACTTCTGCTAACCGGAAACGGCGCAGGCGGTATCGGCGGTGCTGGCGACGGCGACGACGCTCGATGCAGCATGTCGTATCCTGCCTCGGAATTCACTGGTGGAACAAAATCGGACATCGGTCTCGTCAGAATCTCTGACCTCTCATATTATGGTACTTTTCCGTTAGCCGGGCGCAACCTAACCCTGACCAATAATTATAAGCATTCTTTTTGGGTAAAACTATTTTGTTTACAATTCATTAATATTTGTAATTATATATGCTTATAATTATTGGTCTGGGTTAGGTTGCGCCCGGCTAATGGAAAAGTACCCATATTATCATAAACGAAGGTTTTTCATTGGTTTAACATTACGTTTACGGAGCACTAAAAGTGACTATTTTAGGGTATATGTAACACAATGACTTCCAAGATCATACAAGGTCAGAAATAATGGATTTATCTAGATCGAATATTTCGACTATTAATGTTCAGACAGCATTTCCCGGTTCTATTTTAAGAGTCTGTCTATTAGCAGTTATGTAAACAGTCCTCCAAGACAGTCGCTGATTAACACGTTCACAGTCCATTCGTCCAAGTTCGATCATAAAGTATGACAGACATTTTCACATGCGATAACAACCACTCATGTTTTAGATACATTACTATGTCATACTTCGAAAAACTTCAAAGTTCAAGTGCAATTCACTGAATTTCAATTAATGAATTTTTGTTTTACAATCTTCATGACTCATACACGACACATGGTACTGTGACCGTGTTAATAATACTAATTTTAAGTTTCCATATGAAAAGCGGGCGTTTAGATCCTGCATTGTCTCTGAGCTAGCTTGCTACCTTTCTGAATCAAATACTGACTATTGTTATTTAGTTGATTGTCAGCGCTCGAGTTAAACACAGCGTTAACAGCGGCCGAGGGTGGTGGTGGCGCATTCTCTTTCGGCACGGTTAAATGACGACTTCTCGAATGACTATTCGGCGTTGGTGACGGCGACAGTCGTCGCGGAGGTAACGGTGGACTTGGCACAACCCTTCGCGTCGACACAGGTGAATTCGTGGGGCTGGAGTCTTCGTCTTCGTCCGAGTCCTCGCACATGGACCCGCAGTGGCCGTTGCAGAGGTCCATGATTTCCTAAAACATCGAGAGTACCAGGAGATTGCATTAACCTTCAGTATCACTAGATAGAGAGAAGAGACAGTTTCCGGTTTGTTCTAACGAGTACAGGATGTTCATATTCGTTAGGAGACCGGAGGCAAGAATTGCGTAGAAATTTTCTAGATCAAATTTTTTTATTACGTACAAAATGAAATGAACACTAACAATATTTCTTAGATTTTTAGCGATGCTAAGCTTTTGATCATCCTATGATAGTATTTTCTTTGAGATTTTATTTGGTCACATGAAGATCCTGTACAATTGTTTAAAATGCAGATTCGGTGTTAGACGTCTCGTTAAACAATTTCGACACTCGGTAATGGAAATTGATCGACAGCTAGCTAGCAAGATATACAGGGAGCTATCGGAGGGAACACGATCGGTAGCAAGAGTCTCGATCGTCGGATGCGTTTGTACAGAGAGCAATGAAAAAAAAAACTGGAGCAGGGTGGTGAGAAAAGCATCGTTCTAGTTCGAGTATAGGCTGTCGAGGCACCCTGCGTTTCGCGGGAACGTGTCGTACAATCAATAGCGAGCATAAGTACAAAGCGTGAAAGCGGATAGCCGTAATGCGTTTGTCCACTTACCTGCGTCCAGCAACGAAAGATTCACCCCGTCGCATTATCCCCGTCGGCTTTATGTACATTACCGATTAGTTTTCGATCATGCAGCGGGCAGAACAACGGACCCAGTAGATAAACGTTATGAAAATAAAGGTAAAAAAAACGATCATGCGAACAAGAATAACGATAACACCTTGGCTCGAGTTTTGTGTCGGGGGTTCCCTGTTTTGCTGAAACAAGTGATCCAAAAAAAAACAAATGGAGGAGACGCAGAGCGGAGACCAATTAAACGTTATGGCGGAGCTAGACGATGACATGGTTTCGCAACAAACAAAAAAATATATATATGTATAAACGTAAAAAGAAAAAAGAAATAGAAAAGGAACGAAAGAGAGACTTCTCGGTTCCCCTGAGAAAAATGTACAATGAGTAGGAGAAAACGTAGGCTATGGGTTAAATGTTTATGAAATATTTATTTTAGACCCCTCTCGTTGCTGCTGGTGTACACAGACAGCGAACGGATCTGAACAGAAGTCGGATCGATCAGCAGCACTATTCATTGTACGCACAAGATACGCTAAACGACTACACGTGAACGCATTGGAACTGTCTATCATCATCCTTTCATCTCTGTTTGCTCTGTTTTCTTTTTGTCTCTCCCGTATCTCTGCCGCTCGACAGATATGCACGATCATGCTCTCTCGTCAACTTTTCCCAATCTTAATTAAGCGTACTAACAAAAAAAAAAAAAGAAAGAAAGGAAAAACGAAACACAACGAGTACGATTTCTTTTTAAGCTCCAGACTCGTGTACGGTGTTCGGGCGCACAGGATCTAAGATATCTGTATTACTGTATACAATAAGAAAGGACGTACAGTAGAACCCCCATTCTACCAGCATTTTTAACGGCAAAACGCTATTGTTTCGCCGGGACATTCGCCTGCGGTCTGAAACCACACAAGCGAAACGCGAAACAAGAGAACAGCGTAAAATCATTACACTGGGTCGATGCATGAGCCCTGTCGATTATGTTCGAGCGGAATCTCAGCTGGAAAGTAAACGCATGTTGCGAACGGTATATAAATTGCGTACGCACAACGAAAGTTTATTTTCCAGGTAGAACATCGGTAATAAAACTTGGATATCGGTCTAGTAAAATGCGAGAGCCGGCGAAAATGAAAGGGCCCTCATTAATAATCCTACAAGCGTAGACAGGATCGGCGAAAGGGTCTCAAATGGATTGGCAAACGGAAAGAGTCTATCCTTGCACGATTAAAAATACACTACGAAGCATGAAGGACTATAGAGGATGCAAGAACGTGGCAAGACACCGATGTCTCCTCTCGTCGATTTGGACAATGGGGGTTCCACTGTACGGAGAATGCACCCACAGAATAGAGATTCGGCGTTCGACCAGCACGATCGCTGGAGTATATATAAAAAGAACAGGTTCGTTAAGATAGTTTGCATTATACGTGAACGGAATAAATAATAAATAATCTAAGGTAATGAAAATAATAAACATCTTAGCCCTGGTAAAGATGCCGCATTGTTGTTACATTATTCCTATCGCCAACAGGTACGTAATTAAGTCTACAAGAATACAAAAATGAAAATCAGAAAAACAACGAACGGGGGGGGGTGGGGGGGTGTGTGTGTGTGTCCCTGTCCGTTTATAAGCTACACGGCCCATGGCCGTTGCTCGATATAAGCTACGCTACTTCCGGCGGACGAGAACTACGCTTTTATCTATCTCTTTTGTCAAAGAGTACTATCGAGACCACCTTCTTCTCCATTCGTTTCTCTATGCCTTTACCATTGCTTACACAGAATACTGATAAAGTACCGATTAACCGGAGGGATTCCGCCATCTGCGCGACAAACGCACAGAAAGACACCATTGAAAGAAGCATCAACCCCTTCGCAGTCAATCGAAATGGTAAAAAATCGAATAAAACCGATCGCATTGTACACATGGAATTTCACACTGTACAGACAGCGAAATGTTTACTGGATTTCATACTCTGTTTACAGAAAGTAAACCGAACCGTTTACTTCAACCGAAGATAGTAAGATAAAAATAAAAAAATCGAAACATACTGTTATGTACGCAACGATAATCTTTAACCAAGCGAATAGATATCAAACAACCAAAGCTTCCCAAGTGTCGGGCTGGTTTCTTAATGAGCAGACCGAGGATCTTTATCCAAAATAAAAATGTTCTGCATACTCTTTCAAATTTAATCCTAAAAAAGAATGATATCGCCTAAAGTAATTCACTAAAATAAATCCTTACGAATCACAGACTTTAAACAGTACCGAATGCGACTGGAAATATTGTGCGATTTCATTCCAGTCGGCGTTCAAACAAAACAAAATTGTTCACCAATTTTCTCCAATAAAAACTTTCTAGTTTCAGTCACTGTAAGATTAAAAAGCTCTGCTACGTTCGACCCAGAATATGTCAATGAGATCGATAAGTCGATGCGACAGTTTCGGGTCCAACGTGTTCCACTCGTAGACTGTGAAAGGGTTGACCTAAACGTTACAAGTTTCCTTATGTCCGGTGAGATAGCATGTCACTGTATATATGTACGTAAACAAAGCTTCACTAATTTCAACAGTCGTATATGCATATTGCAAAGGAGCCGCAGCTATACACAATTGGCACATGCATGCGAAATGTCGGCTTGTTTCGTAACTGGTCGCGTGCGAGAGAAAGAGAGAGAGAGAGAGAGAGAAAGAGAGAGAGAAAGCTTTCCCTCTATCATGCGCGAAAAAACAAAAGCGAATAACCCGTAATTATGATGATTCGCGGGTTACGCGGCTCGACGTAACTACAGTGTTATTTTTAAAACATTGTGTCCCTCGCCAAGATCAACGACGTAGGTCTGCCTTGAAATAAATCGTTGCACGCAGCAGTCGCGACCAATGGACGTGTACGTTTGAACTACGTGTGTAGCGTTCTTGTCATTAGAAAGCATGAATTATAAATGCAAACGTCTCGTGGTAAATGAAACAAGAACGAATGAGGTACACACTGAAGCATTGAACACGGTGTAATGCAACAAAAGCAACCTACCTTACGGTCTTCATTGTTGCCAAGTCGTTTATTTAATTTTTGTTTCTCTCTCTCTCACTCTCTCTCTCTCTCTCTCTGACTCCCCCTTTTTCTCCCTGCCTCGACAATCTGACTCTTATAAAAACGAGAAAAAAGAAAAAAAACAAAAACGTGTTGGTACAAACAAACACGTGTGCGCGTGTGAAATGCAGAAAAACGTTTTCAAAGCCATTCTGCGAGTTTTTTTTTTTATGTACATAACAAACAAATTAGAAAAAAAATATATGAAAACAATAGGATAATGAAAAAGAAAAAATGATTCGGACAAAGCTTACATAGAGACGAGAAAGTTGGTCCCTTTTTACACATTGTTTGGTTCTTTTTGAACATTCATTCGTGCGACCACTGTCGATGCTGCTTTTCGTTTTATGCTTAATAAGCTTCGCGTACCTCGCGAGAGATAACGCGTCCGTCTCGATGATTAATATCTCCTATAAATGATATATGACAATGACACGGTCGTAGAAAAATCGAGATCTCGCGATGAAATGCGTCAGGCATTCGTAAAAAAAATATGAGGCGTGTTGCGGGGAGAAGTTGTTATACATAGAGCACATTTAGTGTAATGAGGGGTAGATGCTACTCCTAGTCGGATACCTCGGTGTCCGGGTCAAGATCCCGTGTCGGGGTCGACGCGTTACTAGCGGACGCCGAATGTGTTCCTGGTCGGTGTGTTCTTCGAGGATCGAACGGATCAATGACTATCTGTTCGGTTCCTTTTATTTCAGCTCGGCAAAACGGACAACCTTGCCCTTCGGAGTCCTGTAAACCCGAACAAAATACGTTTACTCTTTTCCTGCGGATACGAGGCTATCATTTCTTATGGCACGTTTATGTTGAAGCTGCGACAAATAATCGATGATTTTAGTAAAACAAAAATTATCTGCATTTATTGCCTGATCCAGAAGCTACATAGATATTAATTTACAAAAGAAGTCTACTGATTCATAATCTCGTTGACGATGGATATAGAAAAATTAATAAGCAAATGCTACCGTTGCTATGGCAGCTGCAACATAAACGAGCACATTCCTATTCCTCTTCACTCCTAATCTCAGCTATGCCTAAAGAAATGTACAGATTTGTACAAAGCTAAAAAAAATCTACGAGGAATGCCTGCTTAAAGATGAAAGTCAAAATATGTTATACAATGTTATCTTCTCAATTAATTTGATGAAACGAGTCTTAGTACCTGCCAGGCTGTTAAACATGGAGTGCAAAGCAGATGTCCACAGGGTTCTATCCTAACATCCTTATCGTTCTCTGCACAAATTTTACACAACTGGAATGTGCTACCCATTTCACAGTACAGTTCGTATTGCTCTGCAGTAACTTTTATATGCTCCTCTGGCGTAGGTTGCACTGCCCATGTTAGGTCTGGATTCACATTATGACCATCGGGATATAAGTAACTGAAATCGAATATCGAATATTAGAGATTAATCAGAATTCCATTACAATGAAGAAAAAAGTAGGGAAAACTCACAAGCCTTCCCGATATCCATCAAGCAGGGCTTGACATAAACTTTTATTGTGAGGTATAGTTTGAAGAATATCCCCATCAGATGTGACATAGCCAATGGCCCACTGCCCTAGCCTTGTGCAACTTAACCGGAACACATAGCTCCCAGGTCTGCAATACTTTTGTAAACGTGCCTTCACTTCGTCGTAAGTGAGGAAAGCTACGTATCCGGGATGAGTCACAGCCAAAATTTGCCAGTTACGTAGAAGCGTAGACCACGGTTGAAATAACCTGCAAGGATTCAAACAATATTAGCATTGCTATGCTTGTTATCTTACAGACGATAATTAATTTTCACGGTTGAGAGCTCACCTTGTAAATACATCAAACTCAAAGTTGGAGATGTAGTCATTGCACGTAAGGTCTATCGTAGATTTCAGCGCCATGGCTTGTAGTACAGAACTAATGGGATGAACCTCGTTCAACTTATCCCTGAATACTTTCCATGGGACCAGCGTACTGAAAGTAAACAATAGAATCGTTCGTCAGTGGCATGTTAAAACATGTTTTCCTAAATATTTGTACGACAAATTTTTTAATACATCAACATTTGCTAAAAAGACTACGTACATCCATGATAAAAATATTTTTTTGTTCAGCTCAAATTATGGGACCGCAATCTACATCGCGGATAGGGTGGCTCAAAATGGAGCTCCATTAAAGAAATTCCAGCCCAGCGATTTCGCAAAAAGAAAAAAATGTCAAGGTATTCTTCAAGGCTTGCGTAACAAATGGCATAGTCGAAATTTTGCTTCTACTATATTCCTGTACGAGAGAAAAGTGTGGAAAGTTACGATTCAAGGTGACCTAACCCCGTAAGTCACGTCTACGAAAAATTTCAAAAATGCTTTCATTTTGACGTGACTAACGGAGAATTGAGATTGATGAAACATGAAAGTCATTTTCCACTGCAATGAACCATGTACCGTGGCATCATTGTCTACACCGGTGCGCGTCAACGATGTATGTGTGTGTAAGTCGTAGGCCGTAGCCGTAGACGCTGGTAGATTCGCGGCCGGCTCATCAGTGCGAAAGCAGAGCTGCCACCGAACGGTTCACGGCTTCACCTTTTGCAAGATTTATCAGCGTATTTTTGGTGAGATTCGTTTACATCATCATCGAAACACATCGCTAAGCACCGGACACACATCATCGTCGCTTTCACACTACACGTAAAGACATTCGCGGTTCAAATCCAGCGTATATTCGACGAAAATATTGCGCATCTCGTGCAACACGATATGCGATGCGAGGGTTTCTTCGAGACTCGCGCAACAAACGACAGATGGCAATCGATTACACTGTGCGCAAAATTTTGAACGTCGCGTAACGTGCACCTTTGCAAAATCGCCACACCGCTGAAACGGTTTTCACTTCTTTTTTTTTTTTATAGTTTCTTTCGCGTCAAGGTCACGTTAAGGGCAAACAGAAAAGCGGAATTTTACAATCTTATCTTCGTTCGGTTATCGATTCGCTTGAAACAGATAATATTAAAACGTTCGACACCTTCTCAATTTACTATTATTTAATTCGTAGTATATTGATCCTAGATTTTTGCTGAGTCATGAGTATAACGTCGAGATATGTCGCACCATTCGACGTTGGCGATCATGATGAAACTTGACATACATTTCGAGATAGAAAACATAATGCTAAATATAAAAATTGCTTATCTTTTTGTAATAGCTGAAACAACATAGACGAAATTTTTAAACATTAGTAAACGCGTGGCGCTAGTATAAATATTTCCTCCTTTGTTAGTGTGTCCTAAAATATCGATTATCTTTTTGTGAAAATTTACAGTAGCCTTATCTATGGATCCTTAAATATTTTTGCGTTGTATTTCTCGCGAGTAGTCGATGTAGTTGCGTAGCAATGGTTATATGTACCACAGTGTTTGCACTGACAGTTTCAGGAACGTCGTCGTGCACGTACTGCGTACTTCGCGACGAAGACATGCATTTTATAAAATTGGTGCTGCCGATGGGCTTTACTCAAGTTATCCGAACTTTCGCAGGCACGTAATCCGATAAGTTTGAGAGCTATCCCTCCCTCCGTCCCGCGATCCTCTTACAGTGAGAACAAAATAACGGTAGATTTTTGTTTCGAGGATGAAATTTTATGTGGACTTGATCTTTGCATGGATCGAATTGGAGGGATTTTCTTATTATTAATTGCATGAGATGGTAACAAGTTAACTGCCGCGCCTACTTTGTTTACCTTTCATTTTTCTCGATAATATTGAACGATAAGAGAAACGCAAGGTCACAGTTTTTCAATTTTTAATATGGTTCGGTCACCAGAGACCGACGCGGATTAACTGGAAAGATTACTGCCGGTCACCGGTGACCGACAACGGCACTTAACATGTTAATCCAGGAGTTTGTCAATTTTCCGTAAAATTTGTTAATTCAGGCACCCAATTTGACACGTAATTGTTTTCTTTTTTAAACGAGCCTTCAACAATAAATAAAAATGTTTCATCGATTCGCTCGATTCCACATTCATATGTTCATCACAGTGCATTCATGACACAGCGATTTGCAATTAAGGTACACATTAATCGTGATCTAAAGAAGCTTAATTCACCTGTGTCTTTAACACGTTCTCGCTCGATGTCGCCACTTTGGCGTTGTGTGAATTCTCAGCGTGAAAACTATTGTATCTTTGTATGGACTGTGTTTGTGTAACGTAACAAACCTCAATTTACTCAATAAGAAAAAAAAGATGATCCACGCGAGAGATGGGAATGACGAGTTGCATAAAACGCGTGGTCTTGAAAATATTAACAGCTTTACAATCGACCGATCGATTTGATTATGATCACGTGTTGCTACACGTATATTTACTTCTACCTATTTTAAAAGGAGTTCGCAGTCAGCTTAACAGACACGGTTCGATCCATTCAATTATTTCTTTAAGGCCGCACGAACGCGATTTCGTACTTTTATTGTGTACCATTTCAAACTGAAAATAAATATTCTATCTTACATCTGAAATGATGAAGTTCTATAATTAGTACTCGAGCAAAAAGGTTCATTAGCTTTTGTAGATATGAATGAGATTGAAAAAACTGCGGATTGGCAGATGTTGCATAAAGAATTTCCTATAAAAACAAATGACCGTGAAATTGTTATTTAAGCGGGGTTAATTTAAGCGTTGCTATATCGATCAATAAACATTTCTCGGTTCTCCTCCGCTTCTTATCAGTTTCTTGACGCTATCTTTGTTTTTACTGTTACATTGATACGAATATGTATTTATAAATACAGTTTATCCGTATCAACAACTACATTAATCCTAGCGCGCATCGTTCAGGTAACTGCTGCATTGCTATTTTGTGAATCAAATTGCGTATAAATTAGCATTGAATTAAAAAAAAGAATGTGACTCGGTTGTAGTGTCGGTCACCGGTGACCGTCACTCTAAAATCATTATTAATTGCAAAATCGGAGTTCCGGTTTGCGTTCTCAACGATGCAAACGGAATTAGCCGACGGTCACCGGTGACCGTCACACTATTTTCACCGATGATCATTATTAATAGTAAAATCGGTGTTCCGTTTGCGTTCTCAACGATGCAATCGGAATTTTGCGACGGTCACCGGTGACCGGCACTCAATATACAATTACTTATTGATGCGTGACTAGTTTCAATGAGAACTAGTAGATATATTAAATCGCTTCACAATTAAAACCGAGACGGCGCACTAGGATTATATGCTCCGCCATTCCATTTCTATTGTAACAATAGATTCTATGCGCGTCGATCGATTTCAGTTGCAGCAACAGCCATGAGCGGAAACGAGAACTACAAGGAGGCGAAATCCATTTACGATTTCACCGCGAACTCTATCAAAGGAGAGGAGGTTCCTCTATCCAAGTAAGAAACCAACTAACTAATTTTCGTTAAAAACAATCGGTGACTAATGAAAGATGTATTAATAATAATTTGTATTCACAGATACAAAGATCACGTATGCCTGATTGTAAATGTGGCGTCGAAGTGTGGCCTAACAGCGACGAACTACAAAGAATTGAACGAGTTGTACGAAGAGTACGCCGAATCGAAAGGTAAAGCGAAGAAAAATGTTTCTATCCAATCGAACAGGAATTTAAAAAAAAACATCATTGAATCAATGCCTTCGCAGGTTTACGAATTCTGGCCTTCCCCTGCAACCAGTTTAATGGACAAGAGCCAGGAGACAGCGATGAAATATGCAGCTTTGCCAACCGAGAAAAGGTATTTCAATATTTTCGATAACGCACCTCGCTATTTTCATGCACGCAGTGAAATAATTCTGGCCGCTGGACTCGTAACAATATCAGCAGCTAGGATTGTTTATGCAAAGAGTACAGCGATCGAATTCTACTTTCCAAACGTTTTACGAGATAAATTGTATAACAACCCCTACGAGTAGGAAGTTTAAACTGTAATCGCTTGAAACGAGAACGTACGAATTATATCGGCTACACTTTCTAGGCGAAGTTTGACCTATTCGAAAAGATCAACGTGAACGGCGATGACGCACATCCGCTATGGAAATATCTGAAGAAGGAGCAAGGAGGAACTTTGGGCAACTTTATTAAGTGGAACTTCACCAAGTTCATCGTGGACAAGGAAGGCAAAGTGACGGAAAGGCACGGACCCAACGTGGACCCGAGCAAATTGAAGAGCAATCTCGAGAAATACTTCTAATTTTCCGCTTTCTTTCTACATGTTATTTTCTAAGTTTGCGTCAACTTCACACACTTTACTGATCAACGAACACGCGTAACGAACATGTAAATTATTTGCTCTCATTTTGCACCTACACACTGCAGACTTTAGATGCGTACCTTGAATTTTGTTAAGCTTTCTTTCTACTTTTGTTATGGAGCACATGCGTATATCGTGCGACCTCCTGTACATCATCCTACAGAACTTATTGTATGGATATAATAGACTGTTAGACGTTCTGAAACGTGTACATGTGAATAAAAGTTGCAGCACCTGCAATTTGTGAAACCTTTGCGTTGAATTGTTTACTATCGTACCGAGCTTTTCAGAGAATAGTTTTCATCGTTCGCGGAGACAATTTAGGTATTCTTTTATAGTCACCTCGCCCCTGCGTAATCGGTGATGAGCCCCGCCCTGCTCAGAGAAGATTCACGCTACTTTTGGACGGGGTTTCGTACTAACGACTGGAGGTTCGGTCTCGAGGGCGTTGAAGGGATCATCGGACAATTAAATTGAGTTGCCCGAAAGGCACTAATGGCACTGGAAATAGACTCGGTCACGAACGAAACGTAAGCGGTGGTGACATAGCGCCGAAGTATGTACATGCGGTACTCGACGTGCTGACCATAATCGAAAACAATGAACGGCGCGTCGAGGAAACTTATCAGCGCTGTTAACATATCCCGTTCCTTTTCCGTGACGGATGATGGTCGACGCAATATCCGGAATGCGAGTGAATCACCCCTTCCGCAGACGAATTCCTCCGGTGGCCGCCGCCTCGCCACACATCTGGTCACCTGTTGGCTCTCGGAACAATTTGAATGAGGATGCGACAGTTATATGTTATTCTACATATAGCGATTCGTCATCCTCCTGGGCAAAAAATTCTTTTTAGCACAAGTTTAATAGCAACCTTCCCTTGCATTTTTTGGTCAACCTCACCGAAGCGGAGAAGCCAGTGAAACTTTAATTACGTCATTGATGAGAGTTTAACGGTACCGGTGGCTTGTATAAGTAAATTACCGCTGCTAATTAGTTCGTGGGTTTTACGCAATCTTAGTAATATTTAATACTTTTTAAAATAAAGAATAAAAAACTTTACTGCATGAAGGAGTATACAGTTCCATTAAAAAAATCGAAGGTGACCTTTGCATCTCTCAAACTTGTAATGAAGTCGTAGAAATAATTTTTTCGCGCAACGCATAATTAGATGTTTAGATGCCTCGTCCTGTCTATGTATTTTATATACTAGTAAACGTACAATAAATATAAAAAAAGCATTGCTCTAAGTGTCACACATTGATCGCCACAGAAGATGCATCTACATATACTCTATTCTTCTAGAGTAGTACTGTACAATCTACTTCGCTCTAAATGCCTTCAATTTCAATATGAATTGGGAGCAATGAGGAGATCAGCGAGTCCAGACAAACTGTATTTAAAAAACTGGTAAACTGACTGGCCTCGAGCATCAGCGTCCTGTTAAAATCCTCCTCTTTCCGATCCGTAAGGGCCGCCCAGCCGCAAAGCGGGGCACCGGAAAAGATAATGAATTCGAGATAAAGGTACAAACGATCGAGGGTCGCGAATATTAATTTGCACATCCGATAATGCAGTCGAGGAGGTTCTCCGGGGCGGGCGGGTCAACGATTGACCTTTCACCCGAGGCGAGGGTTGCATCCGTCTTCGTCCTAGTTGGATCGGCTCGGGAAAGTTTCCCTAGCAGGGCGAAGTTTTTCCGGGACTTTGGTCCGATTGGAAAAATATCGGAGCGTGACCCAGTAGAGAGCTCGGAAGCGGTTCTCCGTTGGACTGAGACGAGTTCCATCGACGGTTCTCCAGCAGAAAAATGGGTCGATGTGTCCCGGGCTACGCTCGGGCTACGCGATGATATAATTACAGGGCATCCGCGCCGAGTCCCGTGTGCTGCGAGCGGGTCAAGGATGAACGTCGAACACTCGGCAAGTTGCGTCGCGTCGCGTTGCGCGAAATACTTTTCTTTCTTCGTTCGTAGTATAGTCCTGTTTGAAATTCATATTTCGAAGAAAGTAGGCGACTCTCCGCTCGTAACCCGAGCAACGGGATGCAAGTGGGAGAGGATGCAAGAGAGACTGGAGGGGCGAAGAGCAACGATTCGTCGTGGCGCGTGTCCTTCCTGAATTTCAATCCTGAGCCGCTTTACGTCACCGTTAAACTGGGTCGCGTCCTCTATTGCAGGAGTACTCGTCCCCGTCCCCGCTCCCAACCTATGTGTGTGTGTCTCGGAATCCAATGCTCCGAATACGATACGTGTGCACGCAGCAAGATGCAATTCAAAAAGTAGTATCTACCATAGAGTACCGAAGTCGGATTCGAGGATAATCGCGTTATCCCCCGCATCCTCGCTCGATATACGGGGCTACCCAGCTCCGCGATCTTCCGTTGGGTACGCTCCTTTCGAGGAATTTTGTTTAGAACCGACACACATCGTCTTGGATCGATTCCAAATCGGCCGCGCTCCATGGCTGCCCTTAACTTAGGGGATGGTTTAGACAGCGGTTCTTTTCGCAACGATATTTATTTGGCTCCTCGGGCCATTAAGAACATATTAAGGTTAAGAGCGCGAAGTAGACGAACCACTTCACGGAACTCGATAAAATTAATACCGAGGGTAGCTGGAAGTCCGCGGTAATTACCGCAATTGGCGAAATGAAGATCTAGATGGCGTGTGCGAAACAAATTTAGGTTTTAATGCTCCGGTTCCCAAGCATTCGCGGTAAAGGAGGTGATTTTTCGCTATAAAATTTTTAACATCACAATAAACGAATAGACAATAATATAGAAGCAACCTGGACAATTTTGTTTTTAATCGATCACATTTTATTGCAAATAGAACGGATACTTGGTAATAAAAGCGTAGGATTTCGCGCGTTGGTTGCGTGGGCCTGAAGAAACTTTTACCGAGCGAAGAAAAGGTCGGGGTAGTAAAAGAGCCAACCTCGGTGACTAAGGGTTAAGTTTGCCTTCCACGAAAGTGAAACTTCAGGCTAAACAATCTCGTTCTACAGTTTCGAATTACGCCCGTACGAGAACACACACCTCGTTCTCCGTGCCACGGTTACCAACGCATCGGCGCTGTATATAAATATATAATATGTGTATACACGTAATATATGTATATATAGTATACACGGTGCGTGGTTAATGTACAAAACGAAGCTGAGAGATACTAACGCTATAATTAGTCGTCCTTGCTTGCCGACTGATCCGAGGCTCGCCTCCATTCATAGATCCGTCGCTTTTCCAACGCGCCGACGCGACGCTATGTGCTTCCACATGACCGTTTACAAATGAAAAATTTAACCCGGTGCATTTTTTAAATTCAACTTTGTATTCCCTGTAGCAACATAGACCTCAAATATTCAACCTGCGTATTTTCTAAATTAATTTGAACCCCCCCTGTGTAGCTTCAGAGATGGATCCAAATAAAATATTCAAGCCGGCATATCTTTGACATTTATTTTTAACCTCCTAGCAGCAAAAGAGATGATTCATATCAAATATTCGAGCCTGTATATGTTTTACGTTGATTTTTAACCTCCCTGTAGGAAAGGAGATGCTTCGCTCGGTGATTGTAACTTGAAGTTAAGATTGTAACTGGAGTACTCAAGAAGATGGGTTCGAGCAATTCTTTTTTACTTCGATCTTTACAATGCAACGATTTCGAGCTGCGGTGAGATGCACAGACTGCGGATCTTGGAAATGCATGGAGGGCATTAACAGTTTTCATTTTTTCTTTTACCAGAGAGAATCTTGAAATTGCCGTGGTGTGCGACAACTGGAAAATTGGAAAATCATAGAAATAACCCGTATGGCTGCATTATCTCGTCTCCCGCCTTGGTTACGTTCTAAAATAAAGGATGACGAATACCTATACGGGCAGATAACGAAAGTTTCACAGAAGATAAGAGGATAGCATGGTACACACCTGTCCAGATATTCTAATATTCGCACGCAAAGAATGCACAACTTTCTGGATTCACTTGATGATGCTTTTAACGTTACTCTGGCGGCTCGGCAATGGTAACTAACGATTACAGGAACTGGGACTGAAAGCTCTCTGGAGAAAGATATAACTCTAAAATAGTCGAGCTATACACCGGGTGGACCGATAACTTTCAATAACCAAGTACAGTAAAAAATTTTTTAATCTCACCCTCCAGAATTGTGACGTGTTGAGAAAATGATCTGGATAAAATGTGGGGCTGACTGGTTCGTGGGAACTCCAGACGCGTCAAATTTGAAGATTTGAAATTTGATAATTTGAAAATTTTGTATCTTTTGCGTTATGTTCCCATGATCCAATCGGTCCGATCTAGATCGCGATTTTACTATAATAGACTGCGGATTTTAACGCAAAATATAAGCTTTCTCAATCTATGTTGGGAAAGACAGTAGCTGAACAAAAATTGCACCATACACAATAAAGCTTCGACCATCCGAACATTTCACGAATGAATCATCCGAGTACGTTGTATTTTTGTAAACATTATAAATATAAATTTGAACGTCCCTAAGATAATATAGCCATGGGAAATACATCGGTCACAGGACTCTGGCAAGAACAAGGCGCAATCTAATGGTGCACCGAGTGGTTAGAGTAGTTCGACTGCGGGAACCCAGCCTCGGCTGGATATCGTGCCTTCCGCGGAAGGTTTCCAACCACCGCACCGCACCGCACCGCACCGGTGCGGCGCGGCGTGTAGATGCAATTACGCAATATACAGCGAAAATACACACCGATGCAAAATGTCAGTGGAACGGCCGGAGAGCTGTGTTTCAAGGATGCTTCGTTCGTCTCAAAGGTTCCTGGAGCTGATGGGAGCCCGTGAGATGGAGGTTCCCCCCGACGATGCCTACCGTTAACCGCATTATCGACATTATATCGAGCACCGTCGTCGTTCGACCGAGCCGTGGATGCTTTTACCGTCACGCAGGCCTGAACCGCGTGCAAGCCACCCCTGCACTCGTGAAATTTCCGGACGCTTTTCAAAGATTCGACGGCCTCTTGTCCTCCGACACAAAGGATGAAATGGCAGCCTGGAGATAGGACCTTCGACTGCACTCTGGGACCAGACACTCTAGGTCTAGGACCAAAGTTTTGAGGCATATTGAGCATAGGCAGAGGCTCGTAGTTAGTTGTTTAGTTTCATAATAATGACGACAGAAACACCTGAATCTTGCGATATCGGATGATCTGATACATTCAATATCATTTCACGTGTTCTCTTTCTTTCGGAAGTACTTTTATAAAAATATTTTTCTCGTCAACGAGCCGAACGTCCCGAACGACAGATTATTTATCTTCGGTTCGGATAAAATGTATGCAGCTCTGGTCCCTAAACCATTAATGCCTCTGTACAAGCTCGCGTCTGGGAACCAGCGATCGATTGTTTGTCCCCCCGCTTTCTCGAAGTACTGTCTCGTGCTATCTCAATTGCATCGCGGGCTTGTGTCACGAGATCTCTTCTGTGAACTCAAAAGATAGCTTCCTCGAAAACTATCAATATTACCGGAGTCTGATCGTAGACAACACACGGCATCGTCGTGCAACGTATCCTCCATACGGTCTCGCGACTGAAAATACTGCGAGCACTTCGGGAGCAGTGGACACTCTTTCGCCTCGACGCTCATTGGTTCCCGCCTGTGAAGGGGTGGTGACGCGACGCTACGGAGGAAAACGGTTTCGAGCTCGCCCCAGATGCACAGGGTTATTACCGGACGATGCGTGTTCCCCGCTAAATGCATCCTCCTCTGGTAACTCTGTGCACGAGGGGAGTACGTGACGTCACATTACTCCCACTACCGGTGTCACATATTCTACGCGTCGCTGGAGGGGAATCTGACGGTAGAGAGAGGGGAGCGCAAAGACTTTTTCTGGCAACTCTGCCGAAGGATCGCGGGTAAATCGTTGCTCGTCGACCGTGCAGACGAATTACGTGATCCACCGACGGGAACAGATTCCAATTTCCGATACGCGTCTCCTGGACAGGTGCGTGGAAGCGGTCGGCGTGACGACGGCCGAGATACGACACGATTTTGATCGGCGATAGTTGATAGCGCTGGCTGACAGTGAGTCAATCCGCGGCAACCTCGTGTCCCGATGAACGGCGCATGTAGGCAGACGATAGTCGCGAGAGCACGGTCACGCCGATTCGTACAATTCGCTCGTTTAATTCGCTTTAATCGCGACGTCACGTCCCCTTCCTTCCTCTTCGGCTACACGTCCGGATGCGAGCTTAACTCGCCAGCTGGCAACGGGGGGCAGGAGGGACGACACTACCGTTCGACAGAGAGAAAGAGGCTTTTTCGTAGCCAGCTCTTAAGACACGGATAGCCGATAGACACACCGCACAGGACGGGCCCCCGCCTATCGATGCTGTTCCACCCCCGCCGACCGGAATTAATACAGGGAAAGTGACCTCCGGGATGAATTCGCTTTCCAGACAGCCAATATCCTTCCTCGCCTACGCAGACCCTAGATTCCGACCAATATGCCTGGGGAATTTTCCCGGAACGATCCTGTCTCATACAGGACAGATTCGTGTCGTTTTTCGTGAAACGGACCAGATTGCAGCGGAAAGAGAGACGAGGATGATCAATTACTACAGCTTCTATTGTCTCGCGTCGGTACCTCAGCTACTGGATCTGCTGCTCTGCTGGTTGACGAAGAGTAGCTTATTTTTTTTTTTTATTGTAGAACCGAGTAAACTTTCAATCAGCAATATATTATGAAAATGTACGGAACTTCGCCAGGCACAATTTTTAACGGACGATGAACTTTCCTAGGTACTGTGGCGAGATGACAAGACGAGCTCCGGGCCGGCACAGCGGCAAGTGTGTGTGACCGCTTGGGCCAACAGAACGTTCTAGCCAAAAAACTAACCATAGGCCGCGCATTCTTGCCTACGTCACCGCATTCACGCCAGGGATCTTTTTGTCATCTCACCACGGTATCTGCATCAAGGTTTGCAATCAACGATATACATATAAATAATATGTATGCTTACGCCACGGACAATTTTACTGAAAAATCTGCTTGCTCGGTGTTACGTCAAGGTCTTCAATTACAACTTGGTTACGCTTCACTGTTCGAAGCTCGATTCGCTACAGGTCGTTTCAGAGATGCAGCGAGAGCGGTCCGTAGCGATCGAATTAGGCTCTGGCCGACGCGCGACGCGAACGTTCGCGGCCGGCAGCAATCCGGGAACGTGACGGAACAATACTTTCACGGTGATTCGTTCCGAAGTGTAAATTATGGTTCAGGCAAAAGGTCAACGAGACTCGATTCATCGGATCAACTCCCTTTGAACCGCCTGCGTCTCACCGGCTGCATACGCGAGCGAATCTGAAGCGTGTGGCGGCTCGACCTTTCCCGAGAATCTATGTACGCACTTAGGTACGTACGTGTATGATACGCGCGACGAGAAACGAACAGATTTACGGTGGCTCGGATTTCACGGAAGTCTGGAAAGCCGCGTGTGCTCGAAAGAAAGCTGGAGCGGAAGAACCGTTCCGGGGCTCGCGTGTGCAGCGCGCCCGCGCGCGCGACCGATATGAAAAATTAAAGGTACATTCAAAGGGAACGTCCAAAGCTCGGCGCGTGGGTGATAAAATAAACATCGCCGTCGAGTTCGAAAGCGGAAAATATGTACTTTCCCTTCCCGGCGGAGGTGCACGCGAGGAACCGGGCACCATATATTGGATCGTGAACAAGCTTGCACCCCGATTCAAATTCACCGACGACATATTGCGACCGCCTCGCTTCCGAGACGGAGCAGCCTGTGCACCTGATATCCGATATCACCGGGATAAACACGAGCCGTGATCTTGTACAACACGCGACGCGCTCTGCAAACGGAATTCAAAATATATCGATCGAGTACCCTAGTCTGTTCAAGCTCTGGCATGCTAATTCAGCGATTTTTAGAGCGGAGCTAGGAATAGAGAGAATTTTAGAAATAATGTCCGTTGACAAGGTAACAAAATTAACGGTAAACCTACCGAGCACTAAAAGCGATTCAAATGTTTCAGCTTATAAAAATGGCTCTATTTAATTACATTTCGTGCGATTTTTATCCCAACATGTGCTCGGATAAAAAAATGTATCAAATCAATTTCCGTGTAAGTAACTTCATAATTTCAATAATTGCAAAATGAAAAATATAAAACCCGCCATTTGCGCGGCAACGGTGGGCTTAGCGTTAACGGTTCCTTTTATTTTCTAGAATTCGGTGCTCCATAGAGTCGGATTATCGTGAGAGCGATAGATCATTTTCTAGGAAGCCTCTAATTTGAGATCACCCTGTAGAAGACAGAGAGTCCGCCGCGAAGATCGGCTTACTTTGTCCCCGAAGGCGAGGGCTAGATTCAATTAGATTTACCGGGGGAAGTAAAGACACGTTAATGAAATAATCGTAGGAGACAAGAAACCGGAATGCTCAACCTCGTTGAATTCCATTCTGCCTCGCCACTCTTTTTCTTTTTTCTCTCATACAGCTCTTTCCCAGCCCACATCCGGATATCGTTATACGTATCGTTGAGGAGAGGAGAGTGAAGATTCTGCCTCCAGCTCACACACTGCGCCGCGCCGCTTCGAACTACGATCCTTCACGGGCCTACAATACAACTATGGCGTTCTCTATCTTTCTCTCTCTTTCTCTCTTGGCCTCCTCATCCTCCTCCTCCTCCCCGCGTTTGCCCCTCTATGTGTCGGATAGAGATGACTTCGGTCTCCTTTTTCGATAAAAGCTCACCCCTTGCCACCGACTTCCGGTACACTCATCACTAGAAACATCCATTAGCGGAGCGGGTCGCCGCCGCTCGTGTTCGACGGGAAACACGAATTTAAATTCGTTCGACTGCTGAACACGGCCGACGCGACGCGGCGAAAAAAATGGAGTTCGTTTCAAATTTTTATATACGGTGCTCGTACTCTGTCAGCGATGTATGAGATCTATATTGTTCCGCGACTCTCTTCCGTTAGGCCTGCTTTCGAGACGTTGGATAATTAGGAAAAGAATTTTCAGGTTCGAGACATTTTCTAATTTTCGACTTCATTGTAATTGTGTTTTCGATTAATAAATAGTCGGATAGAGAAATTGAATATGCAACAAACAATTCTGAGAATTGAATCGACCCATTGGAAAGAAAATTAGTGAGCATCTTTTATTTACAGCTCAGTATTTCCGGTAGGTAAAAGCTTCGTCTGCAACGATGCATTTAATAATACGAATTAAATAAACAGAGTACATGAAAAAACCGATTAACATTTTCTGATGTGCTGATACTCTGGAAAGTTAGGTCCTCGTGCTTTTGAACGCGCTGTACTTTCTCCCAGCAGACGCCGCGCCGGCAATATGACGCGAAACACGACATCGAAAAGGTCGAATAAAAATATATCGCGGTGCTGATTTTTCCGAGATACCGCGTAGGCGTATTACCGATAAATATTATTTCCGGCGCGATAAATCGCGTAATGGATAGGTTTATCTTATCGTCGGAGCCGAATTAAAGGCGCCACGAGTTTCACGTGTCTCGATAGGACTCGTGTGCGATCCGTATGCTTTCTTCCAAATCTCCGTTCCATTGATAAATTTCGGTTATTAATCGACAAACGTTGGCTGTTAAACGACAAGTTGGAAAACGGTGTAGATCGCTGTTAAAAGGGCCCATTGTCCTCGAAAACAGGTTACAACTGGACGGACACCAGTGGGGAAATAAAAAAAAAAGAGGGGACTCGCGAGCGACAGACACGAAAAGAACGGCACTCGAGAGCTTGTGCGAACGGTGGCCGGATGTCCGCGGATCATTTGACCGGAAACTGAAAGTTCGCGCATCGGCGTAATCGAGTCGGCTGGCCGCACGTTAATCATGCTGCAATCGGCCGCATCCTACATACCGAACGCGAATGCTCTACCGATAATGCTACGGTCGCATAAAATGCACCTAAAACGTCTGAGAAGTCGTCCACTCTCGCTAAAATCAATTTTTCCAACGACGGAATAGAATCTACTATCCCAACGAAATTAGTTTTACACATAATAACGCAGTACATAATTGAAATACGCGTTCGCATCTTCAGACGTTGGTCGTCGAAATGTCGACATTCGTCCTGAAAGAGTTAAACTTGCTGCTAGAAGATTAGAATTTAAATGGAACGCTTTTTACTCGGGATCAAAATGGTCTCTTTCCATCTGAAGATTAACGTTTCCATTTTAAACACTTTTTAGTGCCGCGACAATGCCCATAAAACTCGCAAAAAATTAATAATATAAGAACAGAAAAAGTTTATCGTAACAATAATTTCTCAACATTCCCACCAGTAGCTCTTAATCAAATTTGTTTTATTTAACAGATTGTAATAAAAATTGATTTTCAAGTTTAGTAAAAAAACAAAAAATTGTGCCGGTCATATATATATATGGCCGACGTGTCACACAAGGGGTTATCTTGAGATTTGATCTTTCGAATTTTTTGAACAGTCTCTTTTCGTTTCTGTAATAGCTAGACCAGCCGAGTTCTCAATGGAGAAAGAAGTGCTCTCTTTTTTTTTTTTTACAAAAATCGTATGAACTCCACTGTGCGCCGGTGCTCATCCTTCTCGGAATACGACGAGCGCGCGAGCACCGTCGTTTTATTTCTTACGAGGAAACCTCGTGCGAGATAAGAGGAGAAAACCGGGATGAAGCAAGAGGGAAAGAAGTCTCCGGAATCAATGAAATAAAACCGAGAGACGAGCCGCGAGCGCGCGTCCGTAGTCTGCTACACCTCTCTCTCTCTCTCTCTCTCTCTCTCTCTCTCTCTCTCCCGGCTTCCGCGTGTGTCTAATATAACCGATCTCGGCCGCGGCTCGCATCAAGTATTAATATTTGATCGTTTCCCAGGAAGCTTATTCTATTTTCAGCCGGGCATTTCCTAATTTCACCGCGCTCTTCTCTGACTAGACGAACGCCATTGCTCGGTTATTATTCCATTGTCAACGGTGGCACGTGTCGGAAAGTGGGAAAGCGGTTAAACTTCCGGAAAAGAACTGAAATTTATTAGGCACCGTGATCCCGGCTCTTTATAGACTCTTGAAAATAGCGAATCGAACGGAACCCCGGAAAAAAGAGTTTAAATTTATCGGACGGCGTAATCTTTGCTTTTTATAGAATGTTGAAAACAGGAAATCGGTCGGGACGCTTGATAAAAACAGTCTGAATTTATTGAGCAATGAAACTTTAATGGTGCATTAGCATGCAGTTGCGTCCAGTTTCAGTTCTCTCAATTAAATTAGAATTGTGGAATTGAACAGTCTCGTTTGGTAATCAACCTGTTAAAATAGCTTAAAATGTTGCTCACTGTGAATGTAGCTTAAAGTAGCCCGAGTCCTGCGAGCGCTACCGATCTACCAAGGAAGAAAGAACGAAAGACGTTCAATCTTTCTCGAGAAGAACCGTCGTCATGGTTCCTCGTTCTTCGTTCCGCTAAGCAAGCCGGAAACGGTTCACGAAGGATCGAACGGGGAAAAGCAGCAGATCGAGAAACTTCGTTGGCAAATGGACAACACAACCGGAAGGATAGTTAGCGTATTAGCAGAGGCTGCTTCCGTTGTAATCGGGATTTCCATTTATACTTCGTTGGGGAGCGTCGGACCGTGTAAATCGTCGGGACGGACACCGTTAGCGGTGCATTGTCGGTGACCGGTTGCTCGCTATTGAAGGTAGCTATCGGTGCCTGGCGGAAGAAACGAGAAAGGGTATCCTTTCTGACGAGTTTTAGACGGACCCTGGGGCGACCGAGCCCATCAAATCAGGATTTTTATGGAGGGATGGTCGTTTCATTGGTACGTAGAAACTTCATGTTCTTATTTCCCGTTAACTATTCGACCGATCAAGTTAAGTGTGCCTTCGCTGGTACAAACGATACGTATTTCAGTCAAAGACTACAACCTAAATCTAGTATGGTACCAGATGCTCCAAAAGATGCACGAAGTTTAGCGTTAAAGAGTTTAGCCCGGAGACGCGGTTTTTCTGAATGAAATGAGACACTTGACGTATTCGACGATAATCCCAAAAAGAACAATTATAATTTTGAATTCGAACTTCCCGTGGCGAAGCGTTGAAATAATGAGAGCGGTCGTGGAAGGCAGAACCGCGTTCAGGAAAGGAGGTCTCGCAGAGCGAATCCTCGGATAGAATTCGGCGGAAACGACTGGCGGAATTAGTGGTCTGGCTGACCGTAGAATTTCGTGGAACGGGGTATAGTCCGCTCGGTCAGATCCGTTTCCTGATTACCCGCGGGGTCGGTCTCGGGGCGATTCGCGAACGGATAGAACGGGGGAAGGGGGTGGAGAAGCGAGAAGAGTCGGTGTCGTTTTACAAAACGATACGCACACCTACTTTTACTGGAATACGTCATAACGCGGCTGCCGGGCTACGTGCCGCCACCGCGTAGCGATTTATCAGCCGGTATAAATAAACGGCCGGAGCGGTTCGAGCCAATTCATGAATGACTACTGCCCCTGCCGCGCGCTCTGTCCTACGCGCGAGATCCACCCGTTTTTGCCTGCCAACGCACAGCACACTGGAAACCTGTTTTTCCTGATAGAAATGCAATTTTTTTCCAAGTTTCATGTCTCGAAGAAACTTTTGCACATCGATAACCCCTGTCGAAGCTTTGCGCTCCAAAGTATTCGCTATTTCAGTTAATTTATACGCGTGCGACGGTAGATTTTTATGGAAATTAAAAATTGCACGAATTACGAGACACCGGAGTTACATACACATTGATTCATCTTTCCAATAATTTTAACGAAGCGGAAGCAATGCGGTAAGATTTTCCAATTCCTTAAATCTTCTCGGTCTCGTATTCCACCCACTCATTTTCGTCATAAATGCATAAAGGTCGCACTACACAGGCTGCGGATCTCCGCGTAAAATAAAACAAATTTGCATCAATTTCAAGCGATAGAAGCCAGATACACGTCTACTCTTCCTTTAAATTTTCTAGTGTTTTAAATTCCGCCTACTCACTTTTGGCATAAATGCATAAAGTTTGCATTCTATTCTTGAAACTCGACGAAAAATGTTCTCAGTTGTTGAAATAAGTTACGTTGACACTGGACACACAAAGCCAGTCAAAATGTAGAGTCGTTATATTTTTCATACATTATTCGATAAATTTCTTTGTAATAAATACCACAATGTGATTTTTTTAAAATAACACGAGGTAGTCGATGATTAGTGGTGAATTTTTAATGCTGCAAAAGGTGTTGAAATAATGCAACAAGTCTGGCGAAAATTGTACGATTTATAAAGAAGATATCGTTCGTGCGAAAAGGCTGCTGATAGCAACGTTAGCGAAATTCGATTGGCCGAGTCGTACCGCACGATTACTTGAATGATGCTCGAGCAGCTTTTTCCTGAGTGTTCGAACAGTTCCGGTTAGAACAATACGAAAACATGATAAGGCTAACACGTTTGTTTCGTATCGTTCGCAAATCACCGTGAATTAACAGTATCGTCATGGCCAGCAGAATCTTTATATTATTGCATCCTGCGTCGTGCGCGTAATTATATGCGCACCGATAAACAATAAAATATATTCCGAGTTCCCTCATGAGGATAATATGGAAACTAGTTTCTGTGACCTAGGTCTTGTGGGAAAGCGAGCTTTATAAGCTGCGATAGCGAAGACGATAATAAAATAGCAAATCCATTGAGACGATTGTTTATTAGATTCGAGCTCTAATTAATCTGCACGGTATACGACAAATAAAAAGATTGTTTCACCCTTTGTAGATCAGTGGTATAATGACGTACAGGTAGTGCAAAAAATTGACGAGATGAAAATGGCATTAGGACCCTTCTAATAAATTATTATTGAACAATAGAAAGCAGTCCATTAATCTCGCTGACTCTTTGATCGGTACCGTTTAATAGAGAGAAAATTGTTTTAGTCTCCCAGGAAGTAGCCCTAAAAAGATTAACCTGTTAGACGGTGAATGTACAGTACCGTGCAAAAGTATCGCCGAGCACCTACCAGTTGATAGATACAGAAAATTCTAATACAGTTTATAGTCGACCGTTACGAGCAACGTACCAGACGATTCAACTGTTCCGTTCCCGCCATAGCGACTCATTGAAAGAACTGGATGATACGATACGCGAACGGCAGTGTACACGGTAAAATAAAAAGAAGTCGATCCCTCGATCCCGGTTCGACCATCGAAATCGTGTTATCCGATCCGTCGATTAAGAATCAGAAAAATGCATCGGGATGCGTCGGCGGGCGATGTCCGCGCGGCTTTTGGAGCGGCCTGTACGCGAGTCAACGCGTGAAACAGAACACTTCCGGCCGACGAAATACGTTTCGCATACGGCGTCAGCTGCACACGAGCCGACACGTCCCGGTTTTCGGTCGCACGATAGGTAGGTAATGTCAATATCAATGAGAGACGCGCAGCCGTTTTTAGGTTAGGTGTGCGCACGTGCGAGGGCCGCGACAGGCACACGGCACGCGTTTATTATTCGGCTTCGCGCACACGACGACGTCGGGTTCGCGAAACGCGCGCGGCCACCGCGAGCACGCGAGAGACCGAAAGAGACAGGTGTGCCCTGTTCACGGGAGGAGGAAACGAAAGACGCGAACCGGAAGTTGAGGAAACAACGGGTGGTCGAGCGGCGGGTTACGCACCTGATCCCGAAGCTATCCTTCCAGAACTCGGCCGCGTCCGCCTTGGTGATGCGAAACTTGTGACCGGCGAACACGCCGTTCGGGAAGATCGCTTTCAGCTCGGACAGCATGTGACTGAAGACCAAGCTGAGCTTGGTTAAATTGCGTCTATAGTGGGACGTCTCGTCGAACATCTTTTCCTTGCCCTCCTTGAACAGCTTGATCGCCTGTTTACACTTTCGCATCAGGTTGTTGATGAACACGCAGAAATGATCGTTGCTGTGCAACATCTGCATCCTGTCCTCGTACTTGCTGTAAATCAGCCGTAGCCGCTGATACGTGTCGGGCAGGATGTCTAGGATGAACGGGGGGGGAGTTTTTCAGGTTCATACGCTGGTGTTGACACAATTTCACCACCTTGTCCATTAGCTTCCAGGTCTTATCCAGCATTCGCTTGTCAGTGGAGAGTTTCGACACTGTCATCGGGTCGGCGAAACGACCGTGAAGCTTCTGGAATATCGAGCCTATGTGCACCGCTCTGGTACGACTGCCGTGTCCTCCTGACGACATCTTGACGTGCGCGTGCATATCCCTCCGACACACCGGGACTCCCCTGGCGGTGGTGAGGTGCTCACCTTCGGACGCGAGAGAGTCCCCGCGCGCACTTCTTTTACTTTTGCCCCGCACTCGCACCTTCGCGAATAGAGAAAGAGAGAGAGAGAGAGAGAGAGAAAAACCACCAACAAACAAGCCCTCGCTTAGGTTAGCCTGGCCTGCACTCCCGGGATACGATATACCGCATTTCCTCTCTCAGCGAGACGCGTTCACTATCTCGACGACCTTCTCACCAAGCCCCGACCACCGGACGTACCATAACGTTACGCGATACCGCATCCTAGTCCAGCTACACACCGTACCGACAACAGCGGACAGCCACAACGAATCTACACTGACACACGACACACGGGCCAAGCGTGCCCGTGCTTCGTTCCTTCTGGTTACGCGCATGACCGCGTGACGCTTGGGGACGCTGCCATCGCCCGCCAAATTCAAATCGCGTCGCACTCACCGTACTCGTCTATATTCGACTAATTCTTTCTTTTTTGTCCCGAATTTGCACCCCCGTCGTAACACAGATTTGTTCCCCTAAACAAATAAACGATAGCATTATTAATTAAATAGTTTCATCGGTGAAACCGTAGAAATAGTAACTGTGTTGGTTGGTAATGTTGCCTTCCAATTAACTGTTACTATACTGTAGACGTAGACAATATTTATAAGGCGAAGGCAATGGTGAAACTGAGCATATGTACAAAAAAGATTAAAATGAATATGCTTGAAGAAGGGACTTGAATGTTAAAAAGTATTAGATTGGTCATATCTGGTCTTATATTTGGAAAGAGGATGAGAGATGTCTTTAATACGTGTCAAAATTATTCTTCCAACAATTACATTCATGTTCTTTCCTAGAATATTTTCTGCCAGCCGGGACAATAGAAGGATTTGTTTTCTCAAAATTCGTTGCCAATTAAATTCGATGGTTAAATTGAATAAACTTCATGGACCACTTTGGACAACTTCTCCTAATGCATGTCAACCTAATACATATTTTTTAAGATGAACTCCTCTTCGCAAGTCTCGTGTACTTAGTAGATTTAATACATTTCGCAACATATTATTTAGGAATGTGAATATATTGATTGAAGATAGAAACACATGATTACAAGACGAACGTGTATTTCCGTGGACACTTTTAATAATACAATCGTCGCAGACAATATATATATATACAGAATTGTTTTAACAGGTAACAAATAAATTGGAATACAAAAGAGGAGGGCGACAAATTAGATAACTTGTACAAACTTATAATTATAATCGAATCGACCTCATCTGCCTATACCACGAACAGCGCTTGACTACAACACGAAATATCACGTTATCTTGCATTCAAAACATAATATAATATAGCGCCAGTTTTCAATTAATGTGTGTATAATTTTGTAATCCTTTTTTTTATTTATAACGATAGTCCTCGAAGAGTCGCTTCGTCGATCTGGATTTCTTTGAATTGTTCTACCTTGACCCTTCCGTGGCAAGCGTGACCGGAAGTATTAAGCGATTCTATTGTAACTAAGCGGTTTTCGCGTACTATTCTCATCCTTTTGTAACTGTATATTATTAATTCGTAAAACCGTATTCTGAACTATTGTTGATTAAGTTTTTTCCTGGCAGTTTCGCTGCTATCTGAACTTGCAATTGAAACATTGGCTACCTGGCGGCTAACTGGACTTGACCGTCGATCGCGTCAAGGTGTTGTCACCGATTTTGTAAGCAATGACTTAATCGCAATAAGATAAAACTCGTCATAAAGTACCAACTTGCAGGGATTGATGCCAAAATGCAGTATCTCTCATCTGAAACAGTACAGATAAACTTTAGTACAAGTACGGAACACAAGAAGAAAAAGCTATCTAAGAAGCAGTAGCTATCGAACTATGACGAAGGAACTCGTGGGGAGGTATGGAGGGAGTCATTTTATTTATTACATATTATTTGGTTCACATAGAATTTCTTAATGAACGAAGTATGCGTTGTTTTATGTCATTGCAAATTCTAAAGATTCGATCAAGCCTTTCACCACAGCAAAAGATCCTTAAGATCCTTAAGATTTTACCTGTCATTTGTTCAGACTTCTTAATCTCGACCCATCCTAAACTTCTCTCAACTGCCATCTTCCATTTTTTGTACCTAGTGTCCCTCTCTGTAAAAAAAAAGAAAACATTATTAGAGTTACATGTGAAAATAAGTAAAACAGAAAAAAAATTTTAAATTACCTTCTGTTGTCGTGGTCGGTAAAAACGTGTCCTTCGCTACAGACTCGACCGGCTCTGATCCTTCCAGTTCCCAAACGTCTATGCCCTCGGCATTTCCCGCCGCCATAGCAGCCCCTAAAGCTGTGATGTCCGGCATAGTTGACCTAACTGTTGCACCACCACAATTAATATATCATTTCATTCATCCGTGGATTCAATTGCCTCAAATATACTCACATACTGGTGTACCCACGAGATCTGCTTGCAGTTGCATAAGGAGGTTGTTTGTTGACATTTTTCCGTCCGTGTACAATTTGGTCAATGGGAAACCACAGTCTTTGTACATAGCTTCTAAAATATCCCTAGTCTGAAAGCAGACAGCCTCCAACGATGCCCTAATTATGTGCTGCTTCGTGGTAAATGCGGTGAGACCGCAAATAATTCTGAACCACAGAAACGTTCTCATTCGAAACATTTAAAGGAACACGAATTTACAACGCCAGCAAATAGTACTTACCCTCTAGCATCTTTTCTCCAATATGGAGCGTATAGACCCGAAAAAGCTGGTACGAAGTATACATCTCCGGTGCTGAAGACTTTTTGAGCTAGATGTTCACTCTCGTGGACATCCTTTATGATCTTCATGCTGTCCCTCAGCCATTTTATTGCTGCACCAGCCACCGCAACTGACCCTTCCAACGCGTAAACTGCAGGATTCTTTGGACCGAACTGGTACGCCACTGTCGTGACCAATCCGTGGGAAGAATACACCCTCTAAAATATACTTTATACCAATCAGAAATGTCACGAAATTTTTTATTCTTTCTTGACACTGGATAACTAATCTTTCGTAAAAATGACAATTTGAACATTAAAATCATGCGACATCAGATGACGCGTCAATGTTTCAATTAGAAAATTCAATACAAAATAAAACAGTTTCGTTTCGTGTATCCTACTTCTTTAAAGGGTAAAATATTTTTCGTTGTTAAATAGAAAGAGATCGATTGTATTTGTGAATTTACTTGGCGTTATCATTTTCACGCATGACAGTTTAGTTATCTGGGATTAATACTCTTTGTTAAAAATACCAACCGTTGTTCCGGTATTACACAGCAGAAAGCACCCACTCCTGTAAGTATTTTTCGCTTGACCCTTTTTCAAACAGTTCTGCCCAACCAACGCTGCTTGCTGATTACCTAGAATCTGAAAGAACAGATGAAGAGTCTTTCAGTGAACAGAAATCGTACCAAAGGTAACATCGTGGTCGCTAGTTTTCGGATGAAACGCAACCCTGACCCCTGACCGATAAAATTCCGCATCCCCGACCTCAGAATGAAATGAAGCTTACAGCCGATATGGGGATACCCTTCAGCGGATCGATCTTTATAGTCCCGTAAATTTCGGCGCTGCTCCTGATCTCTGGCAACATCTGCATCGGGATATCGAAGTACCTGCACAACGTGGGATCCCAGGACAGGGTTTCTATATTCATCAACATCGTCCTCGAAGCGTTCGTTACGTCGGTAATGTACAATCCGTTGTCCTTGCCACCGGTTAAGTTCTGTAACCATTTGAATAATTAATTTTCACAATCAATCTAATGTTCATCCATCATTAGATTGCGGATCTTTATGCAGATGGAATGTGTGTGTCAACCCCCGACTGTCGACTCTGAGTTGTCACTAAAAATTGCTATATCAATATTCAAACTACTATTTAAAATATTCTACATTGGAAGGAATGCCTTGATTTTGATACTAAAATAGTTTCGAGTGCAAAGGGTTAACAGGAGTCAGGAAGTATCTTTCTTGTATCGTTACCATACGAAAGTTCCTATTTTCATAAAACGAAAGGGCTCTTAGCTCATTCCCATCTTATCTAAAAATTCCTACCTCATTATCTTTATAAATTCCTATCTATACGAAAGATCTATGAAAACGGAAATTTGCACGAAGATCCACAATCCAATCATTATTTTTCTCGCTAGAAAAAGGACGAGTGTAGTAGTAAGGATTTTTCAACGTACCCAGACGATCCAGGTGTCCATGGTGCCCACTTTGCACCGCTTGTCCCATATCGCTTTTCTAACAGAAGCGACATTTTCTTTCAACCAACGGATCTTCAACGCGGAGAAGTAAGAGCTGACCGGCAGACCGCACAATGGTTTTATGTGGTTCTTGTTCTGATCAGGAAACTTGGCTATTATCTGATCGGCGACCGCGACGGTCCTTATGTCAGACCATACTATAACAAAAATATCAATAAGCTGGGGATTACTCTATCGAATGTGTTTCCACCCGTTGATATTACCTATCGCGTTGTATAACGCCTCGCCCGTGGTCGCGTCCCACGCGATAGTGGTCTCCCTCTGATTTGCTATACCAACCGTGATAATGTCCTCCACCTTTAAGCCGCGGCTATCAAATTGTTTCACGACGTCCTTGATGCACGCCTTCACCGCGAATAGGATCTCTTTCGGGTCCTGTTCCACCCATCCTTCGCGGGGGTTGATTTCTTCTATGTCTATGTGGTGGGAGGCCACCTCTGCCACGTGCTTCGCGTTGAACACCTGCGCGACGACATGACATTTTAATACCGCAATGATCACTCCTTCCGCAGAAAGGACATTACAAACATTTGCTAATTTATGGAATTCATGGAAAATCAGTTCTGTATTTCCATTTCCCAGCATCCATTAATTAATAAACTCCCTAATCACTGTGCTAATTTTTACTGTATTTTGTTAGCTGCTTCAGTTAGTTTATTGGCGAACACGCTATTGTACATAATTATTAGTTTGTTGGATATGAAACGTTCGATTATACAATGCAAATATGAACGAACCGTTTTAGTCAAGAGATAACGTTACAGTCTACGTGTTCATTATGAGGATTGTAATCGGTACTTTGAAGGATCAAACAATTTGCTGTTCATATTCGTCATGGGTCCATAATTTTTCGGTTTTCCCCGGTATTCGCCGGGAGATTCTGGTTCTAATTTATACTTGTTTAGTCGTGGATGTCCCTTTCTCCACGTCGGCACACATGCTCGGTAATTTGCGTATATCCAAGTGTAACGGTGACTCACCACAAAGCGTACGGTTCGCGTGCCGACATCAATTACTCCGATAAGGGGGGCCCGGCTTCTTCGACGAGCCCGTCATTGCATCTGAAAGATAAACACTGTTTTACACGTTTTGTTTCCGGGCATTCGCGTACACGAATTCCGCGGTGCCGAACGTGATCGCAGAGGTAGAAAGCATAGGGAACCGAGAGACCGGAAGAATGCTGCTCGCGCGATATCTCGATGCCGGCGGACCTAACAGATTAAACACTGGACCAACCGAAAATTCATCGAATCACTATTCCACTCGGTTGATCGTTACGGGTCCGCAGAAAAACTGTCATGTCCATTACGTTGTGTTCTTCTTTATCGCGTTTCATGACGAACTTCGTGACCCGCGTGGGTTGCGGAGATAATGGCAAGATCAGGCCCGTTACGATCGTTCACGGCGGGAAGCCCTTTCGTCGTTCGACATATCGCCAACACTCGATTCCATTAAAACGCATAATTTCAGCCTCGCGTTTGCCCTCGGCGGATTTAAAGCTTACGCAGACCGAGCGACCAGCATTGCGAATGAAAGCTTGTGGTAGTTCGTTTAGAAGCTGACATAAGCCACGCTTTTACCTTATTTCCTCATAGTGGGAAGAAGCTTCGACTCGGTTGGTTGGATTTCACGGCTCATGTGAAAAACGATAGGATAATTTACAATTTATGAATCTTCATTTGTTCCTGCGGTTCCGGTGTGATAGAAACATACCGGATGACATTCCCCTGTTACGTGACTAGCGGATGATGTTCTCACTCGTCCACGTAAGAAAGCGATTAATTTATTATTGTGTTATTTTACGTATTTCAATGAGCGGTGTATATTTTTCCCGAAGTGCTCGCGAAAGTACCGGGCGAGTCTAACAAGTTTCATTCAGTCTCGGAATCCAGTCTGCGTGTTATTTCTAGAAACGTCTACAGTCCACAGCAATTCTTTCTATCGAGCAGCGTTATTATTATCTCAGCATTATTACCATCTTAAAATAACCGGCATAATCTCCGGGTTCTAGTCTCGTTAAGACGTTTTAGTTCAATATGGAAAAAAAACGAAGCAGCATAAGAACGACTGTAGGAACGCCGGGACCGATAAGATTAATTGGTTTCACGTTGCGGAAATGTGCAACCGCTACGCAACGAGAACAGTCAGCCTCCCGTATGTCAATATGTCACCGCTGCAAATTTCATACACTTGCAATTCCTACTTAGAAATGTCTGACAATTATTTTTCTTAATACTCACAAATTATTTCAATCCTATCGAACTTTTCCCCGCTAATCTGTCACGGATGTCGGTCAAGCCTGATGCTGCAACATCAATCGAGCATGACCTTGCCCCTTCGCCACAAAGATAGCCTGTATTTTCCTAGCTTCTTGGAATCTTCCGCGGAAGTTCCAGCGTACTTTGCCGACAGGTCAAGCTGAGAGAAAGTCGATCAGCACGAAGACTGCTATATAAACCCGAAAGTCACGATGACCGAGATACTTGGGGGGGACTTTTCAACGACTTCGAAAGATTTCGACGGGAAACTTTTTTGCGGGAAGATTCAACGACCTAAACAAGTTACATCACAGGACCGTCGGAGAACCGGTGACCTATTTCCGCGACACTGTACGAAGCCGTTGACCGTTGTCCGGATGAGGTTCCCGGCAAAACTGAAGAGACTCGACAAGAATGAGAGAATGACCAGCTATCCGTCTACGCCCAGACTTTTTTAATCGGGACACGGTCAAGCACGCGTTTAATACAGAAGAAACGCGATTCGTCGTCGCTGGAGGCTCATTATCCCTAACGCCCACCCCCCTCCTTTTTTAAATATACTGATTGCCTATCCGGATATTAGAGATAAGCAAATACGCTCGGACCAGCCAGTGAGCCGCGAGATCTTGGCTTAATGTGCTATCGGTCTGAGAATCTCGCATTAGGATCATAATAAATATTACGGGACAAAATCTGGGGTTTGATAAGACAGATATGATGAAATTTGTTTGCAGCTTTAGAAAACGATTCGTTTTGGATACGCCTTCACAGAGGTTTAACATTTCGAGCTACACTATCACGTACTGCTCGAAATTTCCGTTGAAAATTGTCAATTTCAAGTGGAAGTGTGAATCTTTTGGCGAAGACGACAGCAGATTTTCAGGGAATGAAAAGATTTTGTGATAAACGCTGCTAACTTTATTACCGCCTCCATAAAGTCCGGACGCAACGAGACACGAGCAGAAATAGTGGCTCGTCACGTTTGTGGAGATCTACCGAAGTTTATCTGTCCGTCGAGAACGGGTTGCACAAGACGAGCAGTGTTCTGTCTTCAATTTGAGTCTGCTTTTTTTTATGAACCTTGGAAATCGCCGAGACGGTAACGAGTACCGAAGCTGTTTGTGTTTGATAAATCGCTAAAAATTTCAACATGTGATCAAATACGGTGATTTTTATTTGGACTTATTTGCAAATTATTCCGAGGCATCGCCAAAAATGGACACACTACTAAAGTTGTTTGTACTGAACATATTGCTAAACTTCTCGACATGGTGCGAGTAAACGATTCTCGCTCTTTCTTACTTATAAATGGACTGCGGATTTGATGCATTATCCTTCGCTTATAAAAATTATTTAAAAAAAATCGCAGTCTACCCAAACCATTTTACTCTCAGAATCCAGGAACGCGGTCCAGAATATTTTATAACAGATGGTTTGAAAAATGTGTAGTCGTGAACGAAGTCGTGGAATAAATTTTGCGACGAAGAGCCGGTCGTTGAACTGCACGGAATTCCTGAAACACCGTAAGCTGGCAACGCGGTATTAGCCTGCGGCGTTCGCCTAGTTTTAAGAGTTGAAGAGAAAAATCGATGCGACGCAGCGATGCGGTTCGGTCGAATCAGACGAAGAGAGGAAAGGTGAGTAGAACAGAGCGGGGAATCCTGACGCGAGACGAGTTATGCAACTTGATTCGACGTTGACGTGCCCCGCAAAGAGAACAAGAGTCCTTCGTGAGACGTGGATATACGCCTAGCGCTCGATAATGACGCACCGCGACTGTAAATACGGACGAGCCTCCCCAGGCCGACCAATCCTCGAGCAAGTCTCGTTGCCACGTTCTACACCCTCTCTCGCGATGCATTCTATCGAAAGACACAGCACAGATTGCACTCGGGACGTGCGCGTATTGCATACGCTCACCGTGGAACACGTGCGTTTTGATGAATCGTTGACGCACGTGCACGGCTCTGCTCCTAGTCGCGAAACCTCGGCTACGTTTTCCGAATTTGTTGCACTCCGCAACTGTTAACAGTATTGTCAAGCTGAATTAATTAATTGATATTAAAATTAATTAAAAAATAAATTAATAATAATTGCTCAACTAGAAGTTGAAGTCGCGTCTGCTGATATGCTTTTATTCAAAATACATTGTAACGCTGCCGCCTTCTTTAACGAAGGCCCGTGGCATTCAATGGCGAGGGATAACTTTATAGCACCTCCAATTATCCACGTCGCTTTCTGACCTGGGTTCCACGATGGCGGAAAGTTTGGTCGTCGTGGGAACGTTCCAAAACCTACGTTCTTTTTTTACAAAACAAGTTTTTCTTTTTAATGCAAAAGTTTTGAAACGTTATTGTTTCAGAAGCAATCTCGCGGTACATTGAAAATCGCATCAGTTAGAGGTTTATGTACCAAAGGGGTGGAAGAACGACGGTATTAACAGTCGTTAACAATTATATCGAGAAATTACAATTTAATTTTGGTCTTTCCTCGGTCTCGAAAACTCGTTATACCTGAACGCCGCAGTTCAGTTCACCCTCTCTTCGAAACCGATCCTCAACAACACGATCCTCCCTCTCCTAGCCTAAACACTTTTCATTCACGCTCTCTCCATCTCCCTAGTTAGCACTACACGAAAGTCGGAAACGTCCCTCGGAAAGAATCGTCCCATTGTTCAACGAGAGTCGCATAGTCGGGCCTGTCAACCAGATGTTGCAGCCCACCATCGAAGGGCCATAAGCAACTCGGACCTCGTCGTGGAAAGTCGGCGGAATTTAGCCTTTTTCTTTTCGCGTGCTTTTCCTACGGTGCTAGAAAGTCGATGTGTTCGTTTTACTTTCGATTTACCGTATTCATTTAATTTCCGAATCGGCTGGTTTTATGTGATTATTGTGAGCGAAATGGTGTGGAAATTCTTCGAGCAGGCGATGAGCAGAAGATACGTCGACAAGTTTGCTTTTCCGCGTGCAAACACTTGAGATGTCGGGGAGTGTCGAACGTGCGAATGGACGATCAATGGTGCAAACTGTAAAGGACTCGCAGTAATTGATCAGAGGCGCGTGGAGGTGAACCTAGAAGGTAGGTACTTATTGGACATTCGTAATAACAGCTCGGGAAGTCTTGATAGAGCGTTGCATCGTCGCCGAAGTCGTTAACGAAGCCGTCGTCAGATCGTATCCGTGTTTCGAATTTCGCGCGCGAACAGGGATACGGGACAATGAAATCGGATTGGTTCCGTCGCACCCATACACTCGAATCGACGGGCGTCCGCGCGCAATATGCGACTGCAATGAATTTTTCGTGTTGCTCAACGACGGAACCACAAATTGATCTCGTGATGCTTCACGCGATGCGTTATGAAAATCCACCTGGCGATGATGCATAATGCCAGCTTGTGACCCTTCGTCACCGACCATTGCAAAATCATTGCCATTCCCACATTTTATCGGACGCCTCTGTAGCGTTTATGTCATCTGCTACATTTCGACATTGCGGATGCATCATGTTGCTATTCGCGAATCGTTTACCTGTGCAGTGGAACGTGTTCTCTGTAAATCTCTTACTACATTTTCCACTACACTGATTAATTACATTACTAATGGTCTGGGTTAGGTCTCCATATTCTTATTTTTCTGAACTGATTAAAAAATGGAAGATTATTATAAGTAAACTATGCGGATCTTTATGACAAATACAAATCTTCTACCATTGTGAAAAATAATAACAAGAAAAGAGTTCTTTCTCTTCACGATCTTTCGGTGATCTAAAAAGAAATTGTGACTGTTCTGCACCGTTAACGATATTTCTACATTCAACACTAAACCTACTGAGACTAAAAGCGATAAAAATGTTTTAGCTTACAAAAATGACAAGGCTCTATGTATTTAGGTTTTATACATTTTTAACACAATATGTGCTTGGACAAAGAAATTTATCCTATCATTTTCCATGTAAGCAACTCCATATTTTTATAATTATAAAATGAAAAATATAAAAGGGGTCATTTGACCGGCAGTGGTAGGTTTAGCGTTAAAGGTAGTGTTCTTTACAGCTCGAAAAAACGAATGGTTCCTAAAATTAACTTTGTCAAGATCTGACCGCTACCTGGATTTGGCTCGTTCAATTTGGACGGCCATACGCAGAATGTTTTTTTTAATCCAAGCTGGCTCTGTTTCTTCAGAAATACCTCACCTTCGATTACATAATATGTTCGACCTCATGTCAAAGTTCTTCATTAACTTGGAGGAAATATCCAGCACCGAGTACAAGCTCTATCAGAAATTTATTTTAACCAGAAATTTGTATATTATAATTCTTGAAACACGCCTTTGCCGGTGCGTTCCAAGTTCCAGTGTAAAACGTGTTTTCGCATTTGACGTGTGAACCGCACATCACCGGATACAATTACAATTAGTATGTTTACCTGCCGATAGTAGAGTAAGAGGAAAAAGTGTTCACATAGTGTAACATAGACCGGTGGTTTTAATGGACGACGTGATGGAAGGATATTCGCTTTCAAAGGTTTTGACTCGAGGCCGATATTTTTAAAATGCAGCTACTGCGACTCCAGACGCTTCGGGACAATTAGTAAAATTAATTAAACCTCGACGAAGTCAATTTTGACGCAGAGTATTAAAATCGTTATTCATTTCCTCCGTTTCTGGCGAATGAATTAAATGAAAAAAAAGCATGCTCTAAAAAATTCATAAATACAGCAGCGAGTGATCCTAAGCATTCTCGATTACGTAATTAATGAAATGTTCCGCCGTTTGAGGATTAAATATACGGAGCTAAATTCTCGTAAAACAGTCGAACATGGATAATGCGTAACGTGTTGCCGAATCAGAGTACAAAAATCGGAAAAAAAAGGAAAAAGAAAAATCACAGAGTCAAAAAACTTTGTCCCGTTACTGTACTCGGACACAAGTCGCCCGGATCGCGTTGACGTCGTTCCTGGTATGCCGTTGGTCATCGCGCCTGCTTTTATTCTTGGCCGTATTACAAATTCAGCATGTGCTATCGCAGAGAACACACACCTCCGACCGTCCTCTCATACACCTTAAATCAACATCGAGCCCGACGATATCAGCCATTATCATACGTCAATCCCAGGCTTCCGATTGCTTGCGGAAGGAATTTTACCGTCGACTCGAATCGCATTGAGCGATTAAAGGTCGACGATACGATTTCCCTTATCACTTATCTGCAGACATCAACGATAACCTTGAGGCTTGCATACCTCCAGGTAAGAAATCCTCGGATTAGAACGAGATAATATGCGTCTGCATTTTATCGATTCAATGTTACTCATTTATTGTAACATAAAATGATATTGAAAGTCCAATAAAGTGAAATTATTACTATATTTCGAAACCTCTAAATTAAATAAAACAGAAATTTCTTCAATGACGGTGTATTAATAGCTTCATTAAATTCTAACAGAGTTGTAGGTCAACAGAATTCGACGAGTGAGAATAAATAGTAAACGGCACTTCCTCGCGGATTTTTATGAAGTTGAAATATGTTGCCTTCGATCGAACGGGAGCTTCGGCTGCAACCCTTAACTATTACAATCGCAGCAGAATCGAGCAAGTTTCATTTCCGTGTAAAGATAAATTTTAGCGGTCGAACAGGATTGCAGAGGACGTTCATAAGGAGAAATCGGAGGGTACTCACCTTTCCCCATCTCCTCGAACGAGTAATACTTGAAGATGCTCGTTTTTCGTCCAGTTTGTGTGCGCTCCATCTCCGGGAAGATGGCGGTCTCGTCGAACGTGCCGTCCTCGTCGATCTCCTCCTCTTCTGCTGGATCCTTCGGCTTCAGCTTCACGTCCTCCATGATCGAGGAGTAACGAGATGTTGAGAACGAGAGGGAGAGAGAGACAGAGAAAGAGAGAGGGCAATGTTGCTCGCACGCGACGAATTAGGGGATTCCCTGTTGGCTGGGACCGCCTCGTAGCTGCTAGCGTTCCTGGGGGCTGTGGAGCCGAGAAACAAATCAGTCCTAAACCGGTGCGACAGAAGCGCGCGGATTGTCTTATCGTCGGGGCTCGCTCATTACCACACCGGCCAGGTGCACCGGACACATTCGGCCGAGGGTACGCGCGTGACTCGATATGCTTTGGATCTCCTCCTTTCGGTTTCTACCGCGCGAGGCTTTGCCCGCCTCCCTCTTCGTCTTCGTCCACGCTGGGTAGACTGGTGGTGGTTACGTGGTGGTTCGCGGTTTCGTCTCGTCGCCGTTTAGTCGTCGAGAGTCCGTGTACCGTTTCTCGTAGACGAACCGAACGACCACGCTCTAAAATTAAACCGTTCAACGAATTCTGACTGGTAGAACAGACATCAGACTCGTGACCGGTATGGGAGTAAATACACCATGACACCTCTCTACCTTGAACCCCATTCGTGTAATTTGACCTTTAAGTTTTTTATTTTTTGAATTTTTATCGGGTCACGCACTGTTACGGCGATGGTGCTGAATTCTATGTATTATCGGTATAATTTTTATTATTGCTTGAAATATTTCAACGGAATTTGTTTTTTTGCTAGAGAAATCAATTTTTATATCGACGAATTATATCGACAGCAAGCTAAAATAAACGCTTGTTTATTGTACATATACAAATTAATATAGATTAAACTTGCATTAAACTTATGTCCTGATGGTCTGTTCAAATGTAAACTAAATAAAGGGTCTAACTTGAAATATCTAGTCACCTTACTTCAGCTCGAAATAGGTTAATCGTCTGCGTGCAGCGGATTGTTTCAAACGGCTAGTTAAATAGTGAAAGATAAGACCTCATTTCGGTTTACATCCATAAAAGTGCTTGGCAAACAATTTTCCAACGCGCATCTCTTTTAACGTAATAATATCTTCGCATTTCTTCGGATAACAAGATATCAGGTTGATACTTGATTTACTAGTTTTTAATTTACTGAATACCATTATCTCGTCATCATTTAATTAAATCGATTTGCAACTCGAGCAAATAATTAGAGATAAATAAAAAGTTTGCACATAAAACGTCGTCGAGTTTCGTCGAGGTACTAGAAACACAGTTAAGATATCGCGTGTAGAATGCAAATCGGTGTATCGATAAGGGGAAACATTCGTATGTAAAACTGTGTCGTGACCATTCAACCGGCTATGTTAGTATGAACATTCTGTAGGAGCGTTTCTAATTAAATTACACTGGCCGTATCTTCGAGCCCGGACGACTCGTTAAAAGTTTCGAACTTACGACACAATTAATGGCAGACTCGTAATTGGCGTTCAGATCAATGGTAATTGAATTATCGTGATAAAACAGGATTGAAAGACGCGTTGAAATATCGCTGAGGCGACGGTTGACGTAATGCAGCCAGCGCGAATCAATTGAGTGCACCATTTGTGTGGTGATAAATCGCCGTCGAAATTCTAATTGGTACACTACTGATTTTATAAGTGTGTACCGTCCATAATTAGCTCCATTATATCTCCATAAAAATGTGAATTTTCCTCGAATCTAATTGCACGTCTCATTTTGTTCAGTATCGAAAAGAAACTAAATCATTTTCTTTTAGGAATTTCCAAAGAAACTATCAGACTATTTTAAAAAATAATTAAATACTACTTCTTTGATTTCGAAAAGATTGGATTAAACCATTGTTGGTGGATATAGCGCGATAACAAATAATCAACGAAAAAAAGTAACAAAAGAGATAGTCCACGGGGTACTTCCACAGTAAAGTTTTACGAAGTAAACAATTGATATTTTTTTATGACACTGGTTAAAGGTGTACGGAGTGAGTAACGGACGACATAATGTAGTCTGTAAATAGTCCGTGGTTTTTCCCTGGGAAGCATCTGACTACCGATATTAGAGTACTCGTCTCGGGTTTATATACTAATCGAGAGACTTTCGAGCACTTGCGAGAAACACCAGATATTGGTGGTAGCCACCTAGCGGCAACTCGCGAACTAACTTAGTTTCATACTTCACCAGCGATGTCGCTGAACGTTGTTTAGCGGGAGAATACGAATTTTTGTTTCATTTGTCAACGACTAGAATCGCACAATAATTCGAATGCGCGAAAGAATTTTTATTTTCAGAAAATATTTTCTTTTTCGTCGATAGCGAGAAAATAAATTGTTGGTAACGCTCGAGATGCATTGCGCGTTCAATGGAAAATATTACTCTACTTTCCATGGTTTCTTATTATTTTATTCCTTTAATTAACAATTCCCGTGTTCGACGCGTTCTAAATTACGTTCGCGTTTCTGGTCGGAATTTGATCTAGTTAACAGTTACTTATCGTGGTAATTTGCAGTCAAGATTATTAGGAAGACGTGGTTTTCACGACACGCGACATGAGGAAAAACCGCGATAAAACTGGACGATACACGTCAACAAGTAATTGCGAGGCGCGACTCATTTTCTCTATCCCTAATTAGGGCACCCACGACCCTGACTGTCGGATCGGTTATCATGCTCGACGCGCCACTGGCACACTGACCGTACAAATGACATTAATGCTTCGATGGTAATTGAGTTTTCCTCGAGATCGAAGGAAATTGCAACTGACGTAAGAACATTTGTCACGAAAGGAAGGAAAAACCGCGATTACTATTGTTATGTAAAAATTCACCGCAGTCGGTTGCCCTACTTTATTTTGGTAACGCTTGCACGATCGAACTGTATTTTCAGTTCCAAGACACCGACCAATTACGAGAACTCGCTGACTAATCGTTGTTTTTCCCCGTATAAAAATGCAAATTGAGTCTCTGTTATGTTCGACGTACACCAACGTGCATTGCCCACGTGCTATGTAATTCAGATATGGCTGTCTGTCACTGTTCGATTCGCAACAGTGAAACGAATACGCGAATCGTTATCAAGGAGCGCGATGCAGAGGCGTATTTTAACATTGATATCGACGATGGTGCATCGGGCAGGATCTTTTAAGTCAGTGCAATGGGAAGAATGCGGTAAGTACTTACAAAACCGTTGCGACTGACGGCCGGCAGGCAAACGCTTAACGCCCTGACGTAAACGTGAACGTAATCACGAGCATCGGGGATTGTTTTCGAGGATGCACCTTTTCGAGCGGTTATGCAGGAGGAAAATCATAAATCACTACACATTGGCGGCACTAACACCAAGGCACTGTCCGGCTCATGCGTCCGGTTTTACTACGCCATGTCCAGTTGTCGTCTGCTGGAGATCTCTGATCTCGAACCACCAACCGCCATATGCCGAAGCTAGCGCCTTACTATGTACACTGCGGATTTTATGGATTTATGGCGAATATGAATTCCCGGAACACGTACAAATGAAAACCCATAAACAATTGTTTCGCTAGGTTACTTGCAAAACTATACTAATAACCGGGATATATTTTTATTTATTACAACTTTTTGAAAGATATCGTATTTGCAGAAACGTGCACAATCGACTTGTCGTATTCCTCTTTTGAATTTTGTACTTCCAATTTGTAACTTGATCTCTGTTAATCACAATAATGTAAAGATACTCACGCGGTATGTACCAAAAGAAAATCGGTCACGATGATCGTATTTCGCGCCAAAACCAGCCGCTTGCTTATTTTCTTACTTGATGCCTTCGCTGTACGCAAAAGAAATATATTAGGAATTATTTTCTATTGTAATTATTAAAAAAGTTGTAATTATTGTTCGAAAGATTATTATCCATTTTTTGAAAATAAATTTAGATATCCGGCGTGGTGTGTTACGTATGTTTTAGCTTGTCCCGCGTATGAGTACAATGAACAGTATTAACCTCTGCGCCTCTCACAAATACCTGTATTAAATAGAAAGTTAATTATAATCGATGTTACGCGTATTCTATTTAAATTTGAAATGACTGTTCATCCGGGTTCGACATCGCAACCACAGGATGATATTGATCTTGTTGAAGAAATGTTAAAAAAAAACCGGTTGTATGGAATTGCATTATCAAGTTCAAGTATAAAATTTCTGAATGCGATTACGGGTCAAATGCTCATGGTAGACAGAATATTGTAATTTTTCAACGTATTTTTAGGAGTGTATAGCAGAAACTCAAGATTGGAGAAAGTGTCAAGGTGTACTCAAAGACTTCAGAGAGTGTATGGAGACTTATCAAAAAAACGCGGAAGAAATAACTTTGTAACGATGTTAGCTCTGATGAAACGTATAAAACGTTTGTTCAATTATGCTGTAAAGTATCCAGACACTGTACGCTGTAAAATGGTGCTCATCGTAAGGGCTGACATTGCCATGGGAAAAGGAAAAAACCGCAGCTCAATGCGCGCATGCTGCTGTAGAATGTTATCGACAAGCAATAGACAATGGGAAATCTCAGTTGTATGAATCTTGGTTAATACAGGGTCAACCCAAAATTGTTGTACGAATACGTAATCAAGAAGAATTAATAGAATTAGCTAGAAAAGCTCGAAGTGCTGGTCTCATTACCGCGATAATAAAAGATGCAGGTAGAACTGAATTAATGCCTGGAACCATTTCTACTCTTGGAATTGGACCAGGTCCCAAGGACGCTGTAGATAATCTTACATCAAATTTAAGGCTGCTATAACATTTAATATCGGAAAGAGTAATCGCGTTACATTTGTCCAATATGTATAAAGATTCGTTTAGCTGACAACTCTAGAATAAATCTATATTGAATTGGACGTTTATATGTTCTTCAAATTCCTACTTTATTAAGCAATCAACTTTTGTTTATACTTCATACATATGGTACAAATGATTATAATTGTATATAGTATAATTAACCAAATAAATCAGGACACTTTTTTTATCATACTATATATTCCACTTTTTCAAATCAAGTTGTTTGAACCTATACATCGTCATTGTACATTACATATACTATGAACAAGATGCATTTGAAAATTAACATATAGATTAATGAGGAATATTTTGTTAAAATTTGTTACTACATTAAAATTATTTATATCAATGACAGGTGAACTTCAGGCTCTCGGTTCTAATCTACGCTCTGTAAATCTTTAAAATTTCCATCAAAATTTGTATAGTTTCTACAAACATTAAACACTTTTTCTTTTTACTATAGAAAAAAGACTTTTATACATCTGTGATTCTTTCAGAACCATTTGTGTTCGGATTTGGTCTTGTATAAACAAAGGAAACATGATGGTTTTATTATGTTTTTGCATTCGGATCAATCGTATCTCCTATTTCTATAATATCAATACGTTACGTACATTGCACCAATATTTCGATACACACATATGCGGCTTATAAAGGTTCTAAGAAAGTATATACTTTGTTATTCTAATACTTAATTTATTATAAAATTGAGCAAAATTGTCATAGGAAACTTCAGTGCAAGCACAAAATGATATTAAAAGATCTCGTTTCTATGTAAAGATTCAGTATTTTATATTTTAAACGTCGTAACATTTCGATGCACAAATATCAAATAAAATAGTAAAAAGTGTTACAAGAACAAAGAGATTTCAATGCGATAATGTTGGTCATTAAAAGATATATATATATACATAGATATAAAAAGATATTTGAATTTCATTGTAATACTGAAAAAATTACGAGTGCGCAAAGAATATTTTTTCTTTATGGTAGTTCGTGTGATATACTGATGCACACATTCATTCGCTAACATTGCAATTTTGCATGAACTGAACATGAAAGAGGTCACACTGATTTTATTTTCAGTTTTCATACTTGTCCAAGCACATATCGCGATAGTTTTGTTCGTACAGAGCAGCTGTTGTGTAATTACAAAATGTTGATTTGATAGTGTTATGAAAAACGTGTAATGTAGTACAAGATTAGAAAGATCTTTTAGAGAAAGTTGTATAAGTAGACTATTAAATTTTCTAAATTTGCTCAACAGTGCTGGAAAATAGTTAAATGTTAAATTAGAGTTATCAATGTTAGTTGCATATGATCCAAGAGTATGACATGAGTAAAGTTATTACATTACACTTCAATAACTAGATAATTCGAAAGAAGCGATAGAAGACTATATATATATATACGAATATGGCTAGTTACAATTATATTAAATGTAATGTTAAATTTTTGATGGCTAAATGTTATTCTGTTTTGTACATCGGCGTAAAAGTTATAAATATACATTCATTACACGTTATTACTGTATATTACATGAACATCGTACATTAACATTATCACTTTGTATCTACAAATATCTAGAACTCAATCATACGTTCATTTGCTTGCTAAACGAACATTTAATTACTCGAAGGTACTCATATCATACTCACCCATGTTATTTTTCGTCAATTATTGACTCCCTATCACATATGTAAATTTGATTATTAATAGATCTCTAATTACAGAGTGTGTAGAATATATCAGTCTCAAGTAGCATATAGCAGAGTATTATCAACTCTATGGATTTACCGTTTTGGCAAACATAGCGAGCGTCAAACCGTCGAAGTTTGACCAAAGATCTGTGTGCTTCTCTGCCCTTTGTGATCTGATATTAAGTAATTATTTTACTAAGTTCCGGACGTTCTACATAATTATTTAACACGTGCGGCGCCTCATTGAATTCGTCGAGTTCATCGCCATTGTCTGCTCCTTGTGCAAGTAAAAAATATTGTTCGCTCCGTGTCGGCCAAAGTAAGTGGGCCATCACACAATACGCAAAACAATCGGCAGAGTATGTAATACCTATAGATACATTATGAATGAGAGAATGACGTCCTCGTACTATCTTATCGTTTACTCACCTAGTAACAGTTTAAACCTCCACAATGCGCTCACTTGGAGAGCTATTAGTGCTATGATAGGTAGATAAATAAACCAGACTAAAGAAGATGCGCCAAAGTGGAGTAAAAAGTTCAACTTCTGAGTATTATGTTCATATGTCATAGTATTTCTGAGTTCGCACAAAAACCATATCATTATTGCACTTCTAAATAAAAGTATGAACCAGCCTGGCCATGTCTGGTACTCGTCAATGTCTTCGATTATATCAACTTCCGTCTGAAAATAATGTACATATTTTATTCTGAATTACATTGCTGCGCAAGTACATTTAAATAAAGCCGTACCATATTCCATACATATAGCAAGATATGGACCACTCCGTAACAAAGCCATATAGCGAAAACTAACGGTTTCCATGTCAACTCCATTCTTGTTACTGCCCATCCTTTGGCAAGTAAAAGGAGCAGCAACATAAACGATGTCTAAATACAGCAAAGAACTAGTTATCGACTGTTACGTTGCTACAATTGAAATAATATAAAAATAAAGAAAAGAAATTCTATACTTACCCGAGACAGAATATCAAAAATATCTCCAGCGACTTCTAATTGTTCGTAGCCAACTCCGTCGAGAGCGAACTTCAGCACGTGTATCAAAATTAAACATACTGCTATGAACTCTAACAGAAGACTGGCAGTGAACAATCTTGTCACAGGATGTTTCTGTAACCTTACTGCGTACAATTGTAGCGGCACAAGTATTATGTAGCACATGAAGAATAGCAAGTACAATTCTATAGTGTTCTGTCTATCGTACGAGAATTGATAAGTTAAGCTATTTAGGCCGCTAGTATTCGGATTACCATTTACCAGCCAAATGTTGTATTCTAATTCATCTTGTTTATCATAATACTCCCATTGACAGGTGGTCGTGTTTCTGTAACATGCTACCAAGCTCATATACCAAAACCGTGGCTGCCAGAAGTCTTGTATGACATACGTGAACTGGTGTCCCTTTACGATGTTCCATATGGAATCTTCGTCCGGGCATAATTTACCCTTTGGGCAAGGTACTCTCCTTGTTAAGGAAACGCAAATCGATTCTTTAATATAATTTCAACAGAGATACGCATGAGATCTCGGTGATACGTACCTCAAGAAATCTTGACCTTCCTCGTTACAGTGCACGTCGTAAGAACTTTGATTTAAAGTATTGAACATGAGAGTACATGCTGTACTCTTGTCCTCCAACGTTCTGTTTCCGTAATACTCTATGAAATGACCTCGGTCCAACACTGCCAACGTGATCGGCACCGAGAAATTGGTCTTCGACGTCACGTTGCCGAAAATGTAGCCGTACGAGTCCTTCTGTCGATGGAGATCGGTTTTTTGAAAACCGAACTTGATGAGGAAACGAAAGAACTCCCTTGTATTGAAGGTGCCCGATATGTGTGTTGTTTCGGCATAGTCGATCCGGGACACTACGTACGACGCGAGACAAACCAGCAAAATCTGTCCGAGTGTCTTCATGGTTATGCGTGGTATGGTGCACAGAGTATCGTCTCAGCAGTCCTGGTGTCAAGAAGCATCGATGCTTGCGGAATTCCTGGACATTTTCCTCCGATCGAACACAGCTGTTAATTGATTGCCGTTTTATCACTTCGCGGAGTACGTCGCGTCCGCGTGCGTCAACACACAACGCGTTTCGGAAGTGTCATCGCGAAGGATCCACGGCCGAGGACACATCGCACACGCACCCGGGCACGCTCCAAAATAATACCACGCGTTTCATCCGGGAAACGTTAATGACCCATGCCTCCGATTTCAACTCGGTTTTCCTATTGATTTTCCCCACCCAACGTGACAAACCGGCTGCTGCGAAACGTTTTTGTCACTGCCAATGCTCCACTCTTAGAAATTTTCGCGCGCTCCCACAAACCGAGACACGGTCTACAATTAAACTCTACGGCCATAGTTTAGACAACACGATATACATATCCGTCCGCAAACAAATCAACTCGTCATTTATCCGAACCTCTGGTTGATTTGTTTCTTTCTCGGGAGAGATCTATAATTCTATTACAAATTGGGTGATGTAACAAAGTAGCTCGGTTTTAAAGTAAATCGAATGATTTATACGCATTATCCGTCTGTATTGTTAGTTATACATGGACTTATTGTTCCTGGTTGTAAAATTTCTCGGCGGCTAATGTTTTCGAATTGACTGGCGCCGTTAGAAGCGTTTGCTCGTGTTTGTTTTATAAACGACTGCCAATTATGGTAACAATGAAATATAGGCTGTTGGCTAGTGTTCCTTTCCGGTTATCAGTTGACTGTATCTGTATAAAGAGTTCTCAGGAAATTATTCGAAACCAGAATTTTAATGCAGAATCTTTGCACAATTTTAATCGACATAACCTCAACGCGTACTATTAAAATATCTACTGCCGTTGTATTAATTTTATGAACAATTCGGGAAATCGAATAGAATAATAGTAACTTCTTTCAGTCTTTATCCAACTCCTTCGATCGAGTGAGCATAGTAGCGCGATTAGTCACTGTGACGTTACGAAATAATCGGTGTGAAGGCTACCACAAGCTCCTCGGACGAACAATTGAGAATTATATTTCTAACAATTTAAATTCCATCGTTGAATAAAATTTGTTTAATTTGTATATACATTGTATTTGTATTTAAATTTTAACGATTATAGAAATGATTATTGTTCATTATCCTTTCTAGATTAAAGGCCCCTTTCCAAAGGGGCTCGAAAGGTTTCACACTTTATGAGAATGGCATCTTACTATGCAGACGTATACGTAACTTTGTTAAGATTTCTCTGATTAAACACAGCATTTTCTCCAATTCTCCAAGCCACTTATACACTCTATAATATTTATCATACTTAAATCTTATTTCCATGAATCCAATCGCACATCATTTTTTCACATCATTCTCGGAACTTTGACTCGCCCCGCACAAAATGCGCAAATTGGGAAGGGAAGACAAGCAATATCGCATGATCATCAAGCTATATACGCACCGCAAAATTTCTTTCTATAATATTCCGTTACAAGCGTTCATACTAGAATAAAAAAATACATCCGTGTTTTTTCAACTCTGAATGTATAATTCGCATTGGATTAAACCGGTTAATTGAAAATTACGCGACAAGCGATCATCTTTATTTATCGGTATCTTACGATTATGTTTTAAGACTTATTTGTTTGTTTTATTGCGACACTTGCGAAAAAATCATTCGAGATCATGCTTATCCCTGGACTATTCTCCGTGAGCGATCGTGGTCGAAGGATCGGTAATAGGTCAAGGATATTAAAATCTGTAGTAAAAGTAACGATGTCTTTTTCTACATTTTTGAAAATGCATAAAATATTGCTAAAACGCCTATATCAGCAAGAATATAACAATGTTGTTTATTCGTCTGCGTGCAAACAACAACGCTATAACAACGTACTTACCACATCGAATATGATCCGGCCTATCGTGATTCATTCTCCTGTTTCGATTATTTTCTACGTTCTGTTTCATACGGAATCGTTCTATCGAACGTCTTGTTACACTGTTACTCATTAAAGTAACTGATTAAAAGTTGGGCAGAAACATTATCAATAAAAATATCAACTGCACTCCTACGAAAAATAGAAACATTTTATTGCATACAAAAATCCATGAGTCGAATAAAATTAATTTCATTCGATTCGTGATCGTTTTATGCGATGAAATATGATCGAACGGACCAACCGTAGCTCAGGAAAGGAAGAGAAAAACATTTTATTGCAATTGTCGTAAAAGTTTTTTTCAGTGCTGTTTAGAATTGAAAAGTGCTGTTTGCAGCACCGAAAAGTGCTGTTTTGGAAAGTCTTTCTTCTTCCCACTTTTCCGCAAATTGATAGTCGTCCATTTTTATGAACGCGACATCACATCATTTTACGATACAGATTCGTCGAATAATCAGTAATATCGACGATCAAGCATTATTTTCTGCGAACGATGCACAAATTGCGCATAGACATAAAATTTATAGATGTTTTATGCAAAATTGTACAAATAAAAGTCGTACAACGAGACGAACCCGTGTCGCAATTGTCTGGTCGTCACATTCCCAAATATTTCATGAATTTACTTCGCCCTCGATGATCATCGTATATCGATGCATACAAATATATTTAACGGGACATGTTCTAGCATAGGAGTACACGGATTCGTCTATTAAACACCATATAGATAACATTAAATATCGCGATCGAACGATGCGAATGAGGTTATGACTTTCGTAAGTCACGTTCCTCGGGAACGCTTCTCGTAGATTCCGATTTCATTTAACGTTTATCCGTAATTTTGCAGTATTATTTGTTTGCTATGTGGTCGGATCGTATCTGGACAAGAAATGCAAAATTTTTTTTATTATACACGATCCTGTTGCAAAATATCGGGACGGTATTGGTGTTCGTTCCGTGGAGGGATACGAATTCCGGCACTGCCTATTTTAAACTCGAAATATCGAGGATACGGTGCGATGTTTATGGAAAAATGAGCCATCGTGAAAAGCAACGGTCCCATTGGAATCGATCTTAACTGACATGCGAGGAAAAGTTATGGATAAATCGTGGATTTTTGTTATTTTTCCGCGACATGTACCGGTCCCGCGAAAAGACACTCGTCGGGAAATGGTGGCGTTCTCGAGACTCGAGCGGATTCATCGGCCGGTGAACCGACCCATATAAAATTAGATACACGTGGCCGTTCATACGCAACCTTGTTTCGCCGAGATCTACAATAATTAACTAGAAATCATGATCAGAATCGGATGATCGTTTACCGCTTCACCGTTTTTCGAGGATCTTGCCGCTCAACATATTCGCTGGGATTCTCTCCATGGTCCGTGCTTGCGCACGATATGCGGTGGTTCGTACGGTTAGTCTGTTAAGTACCAGACTCACACCCCTTTAGAGAATCATTGTGACTATTCAGTTCTCAAGTTCTAGACAACGCCAATTAGCAACAATTTGTTGTGAGATAGAGAAGAAAAAGTTTGAAAACAGTGACGGCCAGTGAAATAAAAATGGAGGACAAGGAGAACGTTAACACCACTCCGGTCAAGTCTGTGAGTATGGCGAAATCGAAGACGGGGAAAGTAACACCGAAGGGTGGAAACAAGTCTTCCCATCCACCCACATCCGAGATGGTGAACACCGCTATCAAGGAACTGAAGGATCGCAAAGGTTCCTCTCTACAGGCTATCAAGAAGTACATCGGCTCCATGTACAATGTGGATGGAGAGAAGTTTGCGCCGTTCATCAAACGGTACTTGAAGTCGGCCGTCACTTCTGGCGCTGTCGTTCAAACCAAAGGGAAAGGTGCTTCTGGATCGTTCAAGCTGTCCGTGTCGAAGGGTACCGAGTCGAAGACCAAGATTCAGCGAGCGGTGAAGGCGACCGAACCAAAGTCATCGAAGTCACCGAAGTCGCCAAAGAAATCTGTCGAGAAGAAAACTACGGCAGCACGTAAGCCAGCTACCGCAAAATCACCAGCAAAGAAGTCCGAGGCAACGAAGAAGGCCGAGTTAGCGAAGAAACCAGCCGCCAAGAAATCTCCCGCCAAAACGGAAAAGCCCGCCAAGCCCGAGAAGAAGGCTCCCAGTGAAACCACCAAGGCCATATCCAAGAGCAAGAAGACGGCGAAAGCACCAGCAGCCAAGACCAGAACTCCAAAACCGAAAAAGGCTACGTCATCTAAAGCAGTTAAAGCAGCAGCCAAGAAGTAATCGACCCTGAAACACATTTTCCAACACGTCATAAACAAAAGGCCCTTTTCAGGGCCACGAATCACATTAACAGTTTTCGTTTCGTTTCAGTACAATGATATTTTGGTAATATGTACATTTCTCGTTTAGTTTCTGATATGCGCTGTGTTGATACGATTCGATAGTATAAACGCACTTATAGTCGAATGTGACTGGTGCTGAATGAAACAGTTTCGTGTCTGTGTGGATACATAGTATAAATCGGCCTTTCCTCGAAAATTATTTGATTGTAGAAAACAGACTGTGATACGCGTGCACTGTATTATATGTAATACATAACCTATATAGATTGTTTTTTTATACAAGGTTAGACATTAGACGTAAGAGATAGAGTATGTAAATATATGTCGACAAAAGATTTTGAGGTCAAATAAATACTGATTTTGTAATAACATTCTTGTCGTTTAGTTACGATTACTTTCATTTAGGGAAGTAAATGGAATTTTTTATTTGTTTGAGATACTGTTGGGGGTAGTTTGTTAATGCTCATCGTACAGCATAGGGAAATGCGTCTAGAATAGAAAAACTGCATTTTAGTGTAATCAACATCTGTAATATTTCTTCTGTAAAAATTTGAAAATAAAGACTTTTGTACCATGATATTTTTGTTGTTTGAAACCTACAATGGATAATAAAAGTAAGTAAACACTCTACCTTCCAAAGATAAAATGATAATTACAGTAACAAAAGTAATAGTTAAAGATTTGAACAAAATATTGACTCTTAAATAACATGTATACAAGATTGCACGATACAAAAGTAAATTTTTTGCGACATTTCGATATTCTATATAGAACAGATAGAACATATTTTTCGATTTCTTCTGCAGAAAAATTTTCTCAAGTTTCCATGGTAAAAAGTTTGAATTCATGAATATTTATTGGTTTTTTCTAATTCTAATAAATTAATATTCTTATTTGTAATATAATTCATCAGAATTTTTGCCTTGTAGATAGGTGCATTATTCTGCTGGAGAATAAAATCTTTCTCTATTAAAAAACACCTTCTTTCGAGTATTATAACTTTTTGTAATAGGTTTAAATAAACTTTTGAATTACCCTTCCTGATAATGGGAAACCGTTTTGCCAACACCATATGTTAAAAAACATCCCCAGACTAATATACCTTGTTCTATAGATTTTAACGATGGTCTTACACAATCATACGATAACGCATCGCCGCCTTACCTCTAAATATACGAGTCTGTATAGTATGTTATAGTATGTATGTATCCTCGAATATACGCCACATGAACACAATTTCTTCGGTCGTGTTTGCCACAGTGGTGCTTTTATATAGTATGAACTTCGTGTTTACTTATTTTTGTAATCTACCGTGCCTTTCTTTACTTCATCGTTATTTATTTTAAAATTTGAATTCGTTTACTTACACTTCTACTAAAAAATTTAAGAATTTAAAGTTTAAAAAATGAGGCTTAGTTAACATTTTTTTTGTAATAAACAAATAATAAGCTTATCCGTAATAACTAATAGTAAAAATTTATTTTGCAACAGCTTGTAATAGAAATGAGCTTGGATCAGTATACGGTAATGAGAACCGCGATATAAATTGACACCACCTCTTTAAGATTTATTTACGATATCGCTTATGATATATATCAAAATGTCTAGCAAAACCGTAGAAGTGTCAAAAGACACTTAGGTGTCTTCGGGAAAACGATATTAAGTATTATATCAACAAACGTCAAAGTCTGGACAAAGTTCTTATGTCATGCATTCGCTATAAGAGCGCTAGCTGACGCCTACAAATTCAAATTTCAACCGATTACGAGTTACAAGGGTTAACTAAATGAATATTTATACTGTTAGCAATAGATATGCTCCTATAAAAAGTAATAATATTAGTATTCTGTTTTAACAATTTTAGTGCGATTCACTGCAAATTTTTATACTTCCGGCGAATATTAAAGAATACATATAGTTTTCATGGAATTTCAATATGTATTATAGGGAAGCTATCAACGATTTTTTAATATTTATGGGAGAGGTTGTATAGCATGAATGACGTTTCCAACGTATGAGATATTTGTGGCCCTGAAAAGGGCCGGTTTGATAATAGTGAAACGTATTCACTTCGAGCTGGTGTATTTGGTGACAGCCTTGGTTCCTTCACTGACAGCGTGCTTTGCGAGTTCACCAGGCAGCAATAAACGGACAGCAGTCTGGATTTCCCGGGACGTGATGGTGGATCGTTTGTTGTAGTGGGCCAAACGGGATGCCTCGGCCGCAATGCGTTCAAAGACATCGTTGACGAAACTGTTCATGATGCTCATCGCTTTGCTGGAGATACCAGTGTCGGGATGCACTTGTTTCAGGACTTTGTAGATGTAGATTGCGTAGCTTTCCTTCCTCCTGCGCTTCTTCTTCTTGTCAGTCTTGCTTATATTCTTCTGGGCCTTGCCAGCCTTCTTCACTGCCTTTCCACTGGCTTTCGGCGGCATTGTCGAAACAGGAGAGTCAAAATCGGAGCGTCAAAAACAGAAATTGTCGAAACAGGAGGCGTTGAGACAGGAGACGTCGAAACAAAATTCGTTCCAATGCGAAAGTATCGTGTCGAATGAGTTGCCGTGAGTTCCAGTCTCTATTTATGTAGAAACGGTGGATCGACCGCCGCGTCAATTGGAGCGCAGCTCTCCCCACTCGCGCGACCCTGTGCTCTGATTGGTGCGGCATCGGTAGCTGCCTGCGGTATATAAAGGGGCGTCGGAGCTGCAAAAATTAAAATCTAGAGACTCTTCGTCGTTGAACGTTCTCTTACATCAACTAAACGCACTCGATATGTCTGGGCGTGGAAAAGGTGGCAAAGTCAAGGGAAAGGCGAAATCCCGCTCTAACCGTGCTGGACTTCAATTCCCAGTGGGTCGTATCCATCGACTTCTGAGGAAAGGAAATTATGCTGAACGCGTCGGTGCCGGTGCTCCGGTTTACTTGGCCGCCGTGATGGAGTATCTGGCCGCTGAAGTTCTGGAATTGGCTGGTAACGCGGCCCGTGATAACAAGAAGACCAGAATTATACCACGTCATTTGCAACTGGCCATCCGTAATGACGAGGAATTGAACAAACTTCTGTCGGGAGTTACGATAGCGCAAGGTGGCGTTTTGCCAAACATTCAAGCAGTACTGTTACCCAAGAAGACAGACAAGAAGGCTTAATCTCAATCATCGATATCAAACGGCCCTTTTCAGGGCCATCAATTCTATAACATAGGAATCATTCTCAATTCACCGAATGTTATAATAATCTTCTGAAACAAATAGAGACATGAATTTTGATCGTAGCTAACACGCGTCTATTACGGGATCGATTTTGATCGTACGAATTCGAATCAACAACATTGACGAAATCGATTCGATTATGTTTACTTCATATCAATCGACGCGTTGTAATATGTTTAGGTCTCATATAAGTATTACAATGAAATCTAACAGAAATGACAATTTAAAGTAGATTATATATTATTTACTTTATTAGTAGATTTTATTATTATTCCGAATTTAATACAGTTCCAACATAAATGAGTAGCTGAAAACCAAATATCAAAGAAATATCAAATTATTGTAATTTTTTCAATCTACTAAAATTGTGAGATATCAGTTTTTGTTTGACTCATATTTCTTACAATGGCTGCACTTTTATTTTTTACGAAGATGCATAGTCGAATGATAAGATTACTGCGTTAGCGTCATTTTCCGTATCTACATGTATTATGTTTAGGGTTAGGATCTTACACCTAATACGTATTTGATATAAATTACATGTTTTATTATTGCGAGGTTATAAAATAAGCGTATTGCAAACATTACACTGAAATTATTGATTCGAGCGAGTTCCATACTTTATTGATTCGTATGGTACCTAACGGTTTAAAGACGAAAGCGAAATCACAGTATTCCTGTCGGTGAAATTACGTTTGGCAACCGTGTGCTCCATAAGAATTTGCGATGGGAGTGTGAGGTGCCCAGACGGTGTAACGTGGCAACACTGCGCACCGCCATCGCATATCACTTTTCTCGTCGATACTCGAACTTTACACGAAGCACAAATAAGCTACTGAACAGAGGAGATGATATCTACTGCTCTACCGGTTGAGATTTCCTTTAATAATATTCAAATGCAAATTTATGACTCACAATATATTTAAATTAATACTACAAAATTTATTTTGCGAATTCGAGCTTTAGAAATAATGTACATAAATAATCTAAAATACAAGAGAGCGTGACTCACGACGATTTTAATATATCGTAATCATAACCTATGAACTTGGAACACGAGTCACATTTTTTTTCATTGTTCTATTTACTGAAATTAGCTAACACTTAACAATTTTCGCAATACCAATTCCAATCGGGAATTTATTTTTTAATGAGCCTACATTATTTTCACGAAATTATTTGGTTTTTTAATTTTCGAATTTACAGGAATTTTATATAAAGGGTGAAGGTAGATGTATCTCAGTTATGTTGATACGTGTTTCTGTGTTAAACGATTGTGGCCCTGAAAAGGGCCGTTTTGCTTGACGATTGTCTTTGCAGTCGCACGTCAGTGATGATGATGAATGATGATGTCCCGACAATGTGTAGCTTAACCTCCGAAACCGTACAGAGTGCGTCCCTGTCTCTTCAGGGCATAGACGACGTCCATAGCTGTGACAGTCTTCCGTTTGGCGTGTTCAGTGTACGTGACCGCGTCACGAATGACGTTTTCCAGGAATACTTTCAGCACACCACGAGTTTCCTCGTAAATCAAGCCGGAGATACGTTTGACACCACCACGACGAGCCAGACGACGAATGGCGGGCTTCGTAATACCCTGGATGTTATCACGAAGTACCTTCCTATGACGCTTTGCTCCTCCCTTTCCCAATCCCTTTCCTCCCTTACCACGGCCAGTCATCTTCGAAAATTGAAAAAGCTTTTGTTACGACGTGAAAGACTCGACGAACGAAACACTTCTGATGCCTATGCCGGGTTTGCGCCGCCTTTTATAGAGCGCAGACACGGATTATACCCACCACCCCGCCGACAGCCAATGAACAGTTGCCACGTGTACCGCCGAGGTCATAAATATAACCGCAAACCAGCATCTGTTCCACTAGAAAGGTAACCGTCGTCGGAGACCGGTTAACGCGTTTTCTATTAAAATGCCGCGCATTAATCAATGCAACGCGATCAAGGAAAAAAATAAACCACCGCCAGGGAAGAAGGCTCTTAAAGAAATACGCCGTTATCAAAAGAGCACCAAATTATTGATCCCCAAGCAATCTTTCGAACGCCTCGTGCGAGAAATAGCGCAGAATTTGAGAAACGATACAAAATAAAATATTTCCCTTCGTACAACATAGTTTATTTCCATCCAAAACGGCTCTTCTCAGAGCCACTAACCGTGCGAGGAATACTTCTGCCGATTAACAACGAATAAATTGTACAAAATTTTGAGACAATGTTGCAGAAACTTTCTTATGTAGATGTAATTGTTTAAGCCGAGTTGGTAAAGTGCTCAGTAAATTCATTTTGAAACTTGTTCCAAAATTTCATACTTTCGTGCTACAAAGCCGTACAAAATTTTTGAGCTCTCTTGCTTGCTATTTCTTTTACTACAAATCATAAAAGTAAAATTGGTAATATTCACTCTTTACAGTCGGAGCTATTTTAGCTAGAAAATTAAACGTTTGTTCGGACCTGGAATAATTCCATCGTATATGATTTTTTTCATTTCATGGATATGAAATTGCTATAATACCTCATACAACATTTAAATGTTTAGTAATTGATTAGATATCAACATATATAATAATGTAAACAATATTGTGAATAATGGTAGAGCAATTTTTAGCGGTGACTCTGAGTCGATGTAACAGAATATTCAGCATTGAATTCCGGTGACGTTTTCGATCCAACGTGAAAAATTCGTTGTTCTCGTGAACACACCAGGCCTGTCGCTCGGACAATTTCCGTCGCCATAACTGACAATGCCAACCTGCAGCGGTACATTGTTCTTCATAATAAAAAGAGGGCCACCGCTATCGCCCTAAACATATTGAAGTAGTTAGAAACTTGAAAGAAGAAGCGTGGCTGCGGTTAACAAAATTCTTTCTACCTGGCAGGCGTTCTGACCAAGGCCACTGTCCGTGCATATGTTCCTTTCATCTATCTGCCAGGTCCGACCGCATTCGTCGTTGCCGATTATAGGTAGCATGGCGTACTTTAGGGCCTTTGTGCCTGAGCTGGTCTGCCCGTCCTTTCCCCACCCAACCGCGTAGCCGATCATGTCAACGTAGGATTCCCTCGCCTCGCTCGAGCCAGCCAGCTGTATCGGTTGAATTTTTTCTACGAAGAACAGCGCCCTTCAAGCCGACCAAACAAGCCTACCGCTAGCTCGCGTTCGAGAGTATATATACTGCAATGACTAGGCGTTCATGATTCTACAGGCTGGCGCAAACATCGCTAGATCATTCTAACTTTTCAGTGACGACGTCTCTATTCGCTTTACAGCATTTCAATATTCATTACACGAGAGCAAAATTATTTAGACAGTATTTGCTGAGAAATCGAGTTAAATAAGTGAAATTAAAAAGGCGTGGCAGCCATTGTCTATAAATTCAACAGTTTTACGCCAAATAAAACTGTTTAATT